>BPLR01004728.1:0-38940 GCA_021605095.1 Caerostris extrusa
CCTACTACAATCATAAATCCATCTCAAAACTTTTCCCTCGCATGGTCGAATCCAGGTTTGTGCATTTTTTTTCTCCTTGTTTTTGATAACAAGCATCTTTTTCGTTACAGCGTTTTAGGTAAATAAATACTATACTTCATCTAGGAGTACAATGAGTTTCCATTCATTTCATGTTAAACGGTGTTCAAAAGGACTCCATTACATTTTATAGGTTTAGCAATTTGTCTTGGGAAGAGCCTGTGAAGGTTATGGTTTTTAGCATTTTCAAGTTGTAAATCTTTATTTATTGTTGCTACGGGTGTGTTTAAAACTTTGCAATCGATTTCTACATGGTGTATTTTTGTTGTTATCTGAATCCATTTGAGAAACTTTAGCAACAGTGTATACTTTTTTGATATTCGTGAGAAGTCTTCTATGTAAAAATATTGTTTGAAGTTTTTTACTCTTTTCGATTAATAATGTTTCCTATTTTACATTTAGAAATTTTAATACCATGCATTTTACAACGTTTGAGAATTAAAGACGTTTATTTTTTAAAAAAAAAATGCAAAAACATCCTTCGATTCGATGCTTATTTATATGTGACATTTTAAAAAAAAAGAATAAATATAAAAGTAAAAAAATATAAAAGTGGTAGTTTCGTATACATAAAATATAAAAGTAGTTGTAAAAGTAGAATATTTTTTATTGAAACAGTTCTAAAAATATGTTTAAAGTCTGTTTAAAATTTGATATTTTGATGAAATTTAAAATATTAAGCACATTTTTAAATTTGAAAAATTATCGAATCACAATAACTTCCTCTTATTTGAAATACAATGAAATTTTATAATTTCTAATTTTCTCTACCAATAGACGTATTCGTTTTATGTATTGTTAACAAATTTGAAATTGAATATTTATCAATTTTATCTTTATGTAATATTATTTCAACTTATAATTTTTTTTTCATTTAAAATTCGTTCTGTTTTCCATATACTTCATATGCTTCACCTGGTAATATACATTCAATTTTATTGTTCTTATTTGATGAGTTTTTCATTATTTAATGTCTTACATCCATAATGTAAAACAATTTTAAACTGTTTTCCATGCTTTATTTCAAGATCTGAGTCTATCAAATGTCATTTAGGAGTTTAAAATCTTATAAATAATTATTTCTGCATAATTTCATATAAGATGGAAACTCGGAAGAAGTTTATAATTCATTTTGGAAAAAATATATTTGAGGTATATATATATTTTATGTATAAAATATATTTTTCAGCATCTTATAGGCGAGCTGCTCTTAGCTTAATGACAGAGATTAATTACTATGAAAGCATCCTCAAATTACAACCCGGATGATATCGGAGAATTTCTGACCTCGAATTTCTAGAGTTTCTTGGAAATATTAACAGATTTGGAAATATTAACAGTATCGTCTTTGCTACTTAAATCTTCTCTCGTTTAATCTTCTTAATTGACTAAAATTTAGATAAAATCCTTTGATTTTAATTATAAGTTTTTCTTTTAAAAATGTATGAATATAAAATTAATATTCATTTTAATAACTCATAAGGGGAAATTGAAATTATTCTTCATTATATTTTTCAACTTTTTTTCTTATATATTTGCTTATAGAGCTATGAAGCCATAGAACTTGCTGGCCAATGAGTGGGTAAACGGTTTTATCTTTAGACATTTCGAGAGATAGGGCCTTGTCTTCCTGTTAACTTTAGAGTTAACTGTCCCAATTTGTGGGTCGTATTTCAAAAATTCGGAAAAGACTTTAACCAGACAGTTCAATTGTTGATGCGATAAGGCCTGTAGCAATCTCAGCCGAATTTACTCAATTTTCAAAGCAGTGGCTGTAATGTAAACCTCCAGTGAGAATTGAAGACACTGTCTTTTGCATATATTGTACTAAGGGCTGAAGCAATCTAGCTAAATTGCTCATTTTCAAATAAAGTACTAAGCCTTTAGTGAATCAAAGACTCTTGCTTTTGCATATTGGCTAGCATGCTATTGGACCTCAAGTGAGCCACTTTTCGTTATGTACTAAAGGCCTGAAGCAATTTCAGCCAGTAAATTGCATATTGGCTCAATTTTCAAATAAAGTGACTGAATTGTAAAATGCTGAATTGTAAGCCTTTAGTGAGAATCAAAGACTCTTGCTTTTGCATATTGGCTAGCATGCTATTGGACCTCAAGTGAGCCACTTTTCGTTATGTATTAAAGGCCTGAAGCAATCTTCTCCAAATTTACTCAATTTTCAAAGCAGTGGTTGTAATGTAAACCTCCAGTGAGAATTGAAGACACTGTCTTTTTGCATATTGGCTAGCGTGCACTACTGTTGGACCTCAAGTGAGGCACTTTTCGTTATGTACTAAAGGCCTGAAGCAATTTCAGCCTAAATTGCTCAATTTTCAAATAAAGTGACTGAATTGTAAGCCTTTAGTGAGAATCAAAGACTCTTGCTTTTGCATATTGGCTAGCATGCTATTGGACCTCAAGTGAGCCACTTTTCGTTATGTATTAAAGGCTTGAAGCAATCTTCTCCAAATTTACTCAATTTTCAAAGCAGTGGTTGTAATGTAAACGTCCTGCGAGAATAAAAACTCAGGCTTTTCCAAATTGGCTATCATGCACTACTATTGAACCTCGAGTGAGACACTTTTCGTTATGTACCAAGTGTGAGAAATAGTAAAAGAAAATTATTAAAAAATAGCTTGTGACAGAAACAAAATGACTAATCTTTAAAATGTCCTTCTACAGCATCAAACAATACAATATTATTATTACTATTATTTTTTTCATTTCATAAAGATTTCTTTGTAAAATCCTATCAGTCATCCGCCAATTTGTTTACAAATAGTTATTCTCCCAGATTTTTTTTTTCACACGCATTGTGATTCAGTTTTTACTGATTCTCACTGCAGTTCTATTATTTGCAAAGAAGCATGAATGAATAGTATTTTACAATTCATGAATGGATGAGTAACATGCTTCTTTGTTTCAAAATGAGTCAACCACTATCTTAAAGCAATTTGTGAAATTGAATTATTCATTTTACAGATGGTGAACAAATGCTATGTAAATTAAAAAATTTTTTTTTTTTCTTTCGAATGTAAGAATGTTCTTCAGATTTCATGGGAAAACAAAAGGATTATTTCTAAAAAAAAAAAATTTAAAATGAAAAATAAAAACAAAAAAAAGGAAAAGATGTCAAGTGAAACTTTTGCGAATTGAGAAGTTAATCCTCCAGTGTTTTATGTTTCAACAGCCTTTATTTACAACACAGACTGGAATACTTTAAAATTATGAGATTCAATGTATTCTTTTATGAGAAAATCTTTTTGTACCAAGTTAAATATATATATATATATATATATTCAACGATTTTTTCTGTTTTGCTATAAATTTCATTTGAAAGTTAATTAAGAAAAATACCTTAATTAAATTTAAAAACTAATTCCTAAAGTTTATATCCGAATTTTTTATGCATAAAAATATCCATTGTATAGTATAAAAAACATCGCAGTAGATAAAAAAAATGTAATATTTTTAAATACTTTGCATAGAGTAAAAAATAAATTTTAAATTTATTTATCACAGAACATTGAAATGGCCACCATATAACTATACATTTTAAAATGTCCCTACATATATTTTTCTAACCGGATGAGTGCTTTCTGAGATATCAAAAATTTTTATCGTTGTTGTTGTACATTAATTTAAAATTGTCTTGAATTGTTAAAATTTGCTTACATCTGAGAAATAATTGTAAATGGTGAAACGTATATTGTGAGTATAATGTCATAATCGTATTATAATTCCGTCTCTGCTGTTAGGATATTGGTTCTCTTTCCTTGGTACTTTTTCCTGTACACTTTCCAAGGAAAAAATTCCACCCTGTTCCCACCCCCCCGACCCTTATAGAAATGCAAATGAATTTTATAAGTTTCACTTCCCTATCCTTCTTTAAGCAAACAGTAGGTGGAAAAACCTATAGGTGGTTGTCAACTTAGTTATTTTATTCTTAGCTAACTGTTAATCAGGCTTTGCTCCGGTATTTATTTTATCTAAATTTTGTCTGACAGGAGAATGAATAAGAAGAAAGAATGTAGTGCAAAATGGAAATAACTTTAATGACAGGCATTTAAAAATATATGAACTGTGTATAAATTGTAAAGGTTTTCCAAAATTTATTCTAAAACTAATTAAAATACATTAATTTCATTAAAGGTAATTCAAAACTTGATAACAAACATTTTTAGTTTCACTTCCAGATGCAAGAATAAATAAATTCTTGATTGAACCCACCTTGAACAAGCAACATAAAGCTATTCATGGTAGTGTTAGCTACTATACTAGCAGCTCGTTGTGTCAGGATGGAATACTCTCTTTTTAATAATACTAATCTTTTTATTTACACTATGAATACATACATACACTTGGCACCCTGTGCCACTTCTACAATACTATTGGTATCTAAAAACCAAAGCCGGTCCCTGACCGTCTGTTTTTTTATCTGACGCTCCTAGCGTTCACCTCGTGGACTCGAGATCTCCCCCGCAACTACTACCTCCCGCGCAGGACCACAGTTACTGGTCACAGTTACCAGTTATAACCGCGACCTCTCGCTGTTATATTAAACCTTACATTCGGCCTTTCCTGACAATCATTCGCCCTCGAATGAACTACTAAAGTTATAAAATAAGGTAATCATTATAATAAACATCATTAGAAATTATTCACATGATTATCTAACTACATACTCCTCAATGACTAAATAAATCAATTAATTCAATACATATAAAAATCAGTAAACAACATATAAGTCAATTAAATTCAATGTAAAGCAAACTGGAATTAAAACTAAATCAAATTACTTATATAAACAAGTAGCAACACAATAAAATCAATTAAATCAACATAAAAAATCGTAAACAGCAATTAAATCAAGTAAATTCAATTAAATCAAGTCAGTTAAAGTTATATCAAGTCACTCATATTGAATTATCATTTTTCCGTAGGAGATTGTCTTTATACAGGCAAGTCTTGGATTACGTCTTAGGTTAGAGTCACTAAGTTCATTGTCTGAAACGTCAGTAAATTCATCTGACGAGTCCTCTCTATCAGAGTCAGTTTGATTCGGCCATACCTTTAATTGGCTTACATGTGCTGTAGTAGAGTAAGAATGTCCTTTGCTCTTTTCTCCAAGTTGAGTAACTCTGTAGGTATCGCCTGGTAGCACATCAGTTATTATTAAAGGACCTCGATATTTTGGTTGGGTCTTTGTTGGTTCTCCTGTCTGTATCGGAGTCTTTTCCCCGTGCCACTTCTACAATACTATTGATATCTAAAAACCAAAAGCCGGTCCCTGACCGTCTGTTTTTATCTGACGCTCTAGCGTTCACCTCGTGGACTCGAGATCTCCCCGCAACTGCTACCACCCGCTCTGGACCACAGTTACTGGTGACAGTTACCAGTAATTAAACCTTACAGTAGAAACATGATCTCAAATCCGCAGTGCTTAATAGACCCTTGTGACTTGTTGATCGTGATCCGCAGGTTATAGTCTCACTGGAACTTGCAACCTCTTACTGTTTTGTTACCTCTCCCATTCCTATTAAAATAATCACTACTGTCACAAGGGCATACATCTTCTTTACATACAGTCTTGTGTTATTGCAAAGCTTTGCCAGATTGAGTATCCGTATTAAAATTATTGGAGATCCTTTTCAATAAAAGGCGAACAAGCAAGAACAAGTGAATTTAGGAAATCTGTTAGGTAACTGACGACATAGGCATTTACTACGGTATCGAAAATATTTGTATTCAGTGGCTATGCCTGGAAACATAGCAAGTATTTGATACGCTGTTCCGCAGAGGTCTTCATTTTTTGCAGCAAGAATAGCCCTTTATTCGCAACCAGTTTAAATTATGTTAATTTGGGGAAGCAGCAGGGTAGATCGGGTAACAGATTATACCAGATTGCAAAAATCGCATAAACTTTAAAAATTGAATATTTGAAATGATTAACTTTAATTATTTTTTTTAATAATTTACTTTAAATTAAAGAAAATTTCTAATTCAGGCTACAAATGGTGCTCCATGGCAGAAAATGGTTTTGTTTAATTAAAAAAAAGATCTAATTATATTATGTTCATAGTTTCTTGGACAGACGCAAGATTAAAAAAATAATAACTTAACATAAAAAAAAAAATTAGAACGGTAAAGGTTATAGTTTTTAAGTTACGTTGGAATATCTATCTATCTATAGATATAATCATTTATTTATTTATCTACTCGTACTTGTCTGTTTACAATGACTCATAGTCTGTTTACAATTATCAATGAGGTGAAGGGGGAATTGTAAACAGCATCTCATTTTTGTCCAATGACTCTCAGCTTAGACGGATCATTGGCAAAACCAGTTTCATGTGTTGCACACCAAACATGTAAATTCTTTATCAATTCAGTGTTCCGAGTAAAGCTTTTTACTGTCACAAAACTTTACTGCCCATAAACGACAAATGGTTTCCTGTCATATTTTAGTGATTTCAGCAAATATTCTAGATTTTTTTCAATAGAAATCGATTTATGTCCTGTCAGAAACCTTTGATACAGTCGTTAAGTCGTTTTGTAATGTGGTCAGAAGTCCATCGACATCAAAGAATTTTGAACAAATATTTAAAATTCTTTCTTATTTCAAGGGAAAAACTCGTCTGTGATCTTGCAATAAGACACTTTACTAGAACATTCTCTATTTCTTTAGGCAATTCATTAGAACGACCCACTCCCATTCTATCTATACTGCACTTTTTTTTTCCTTCAGTTCTATAACCATTAGCATTTGCAGCTTCTATGTATGCTTTATTCCCATTTACTAAATACATGACAACTGCTTCCAAGTCATCTACATTGTAAAAGGATGGAAGAGTACTAGGTGGAAAGGAAGGACCCCCTACCTCACTGATTCATCACTGAGAACCTCCATCCCCGAACGATATGGTTGTCTCCATATGAAAAAAGACATTCCTCACTGTATAATCTTGGTTGACGATTATCTTCAAAGTAAAAATATCCAATTCATACAGTATCCTTCTGATATTAATCCCCTACAGGATGTGTAGTATATAACAGGGAGACGATTTGAAGACCTTCAATGACAACTTCCGTTTCAAATGTGAAAATTGCTCACAGTGAGGCTTGGAACTCTTTGAGCACTCAATTCCTCAATATCCTCATCGAAAGTAAGAGAATTCTATGCGTGACAATTAGTGGGAATTAAATACTTTATTAAACATCAACATCATATTTTTTTCAATAATTATTTTTCACTAAAATTAAAACCGGTAATATGCCCACCTTTCAAACTTTTTACTTTTTAACTGATTTTTCATTATAAAACTATTATACTTGCATATATCGCTTCTTACCATTCCTATTCACAATTCCTTAAATATACATATAATCAGTAATTGTGTTTACATTTTGGTCATGAATGCATGAATAGCAGTTCAATTTTTAAATTTCAAAATTAAAGCTTTCAGAATATTACTTTTACTAGTTTCAACTAATAAATTGTACGTAAATAAAATTATATCCAAACCAACAAATTTTAATTCCTTTCAGCAAAAAAAATTATTCAAAAATTAAGAAAATATTATTTGTTAATTATTTTATATTTTTAAAAAAAACCTTATGTCATCGGTCATCAAGACAATGGGTAGCCTGTTTTATAGAATTTTTTTTTTAATATGATGTAATGATAAAGTGTTGTGTATTTTAAAGAAATCTTTGTTTTGGATTTTTAATTTCATTGAAGCCAAATAAGAAAAATATAACCACATTAATTCGTTGCTGAAATTAGGATTTAATTAAGAATTAGGATTTAAGTTATTTTTAATCGTTAGGAATGACATCGAGATCCACTTTTGAGCACATCCTCGCCCGCCTACTTGTTGTCGCTCCCCAAAGTCTGAGAACACTGCTCTAGGCCATTTGGAGGAAGCAGTGACCAAATCGAAATAATCCATAATAGAACTCAATTATCAGGCGGTTTGGACACTTCAAAAGGCCCTCGGCATAAGTTGCAATTTAACATTATCCAGCATATCCAGTCACTGAGATCATTAAATGGCCTTACAGCTGGCCAACCAGTGGCCAAAATGGCCAAATGGATTAAATGGTCAACCAGTCATTATACGAATTGATTCAACTTTAAATATTTCTACTATAAAGAAAGGTTCCTAGCTGGTAAAGAAATTATAACAATAGATGCGATGCAAAAAGAGACTAAAAAAAGAAAATAGAAAGCTAATGTAACTCGGACATCAGCATTGTGAAAGATTTTAATGCAACTTTACATTTTATTGTTAGATGTATTAGGAATAGTTATAAGTAGTGCATCAGTTGAAAAATAATAGATTAAATATTCTTTGGAATTCGTATTTATTTCATAAATTTTAATATCAGACAATATTTCTCTGTCATAAATTTTTGTTCTTCAGATTGTGATAAAATATTTTCTTAACTTCCCTTAAAATATGTGTGGATTAGTTTACATTGCTATACAAATTTATGTTTCTTTAAGCAAAGAAAAATAATACTAATTAAAAGTTAAAATAAATATTTGTTTGGGTTCAAAGCTTATTTAATTATTGCACTAACTAAAAACAATTAAATTGCAGTAAAAATACATTTTTGTGATTCGGTATAAAGACGAATATTTTTTTCTTTTGAAAGCTGATTACATTTGTTCATGGGATATATTATATATATGGCCTATATTTAACATACAAGGATCAAAACATCGAAGATAAATAAAGTCGTAAACAAAGGTTTGACTGACATTTGCAGATTCTGAATATTTGTTGTAAACTAGTTTCTTTTGTTTGAAACTTGAAGTAAAAACAATTTAAAATGTCAATAAATTTGTTTAAGTGTAACATATTTTCTCTAAGGCATTGGACAAGTCGAACGAGACATGATTATTACGTACAAATCATTCAAAAGAATGGCCAAGTTATATTATCTGTATCACATTTTCATTGTTAATAATTTAATACAATAGACTAATAATTTAATACAGGTAATAATGCTGGATTGACATGATGATTGCTGATATCAATCATTTCACTTGTTACGTTGCGCTTTAAGTTTTAAAAAATTGAACTGCGCAAATACCCTCACAATCGTTTTGAGAAAATTACGTACAAATCATTTTTATATTATTGTTACCGATGTCTTTTAAGTTTTGACTAATAAAATACAAGGAATGATATTGCTTGAGCAAATGTTAGAGCTTTACACTTTCTGAGTTAAATGTCAGACTCACTAAGTTTTTAAAGTATAACATATTTTTCTAAGACATTGACAAGTCAAATGAGGCAGGGTTATTACGCACAAATCATTCAAAAGAATGGCCAAGTTATATTATCTGTATCACATTTTCATTGTTAATAATTTACTACAATAGACTAATAATTTAATACAGGGAAAGATACTGCTTTGATATGAAGCTGACATTTCGCACACCCATAAAAATATGTCAATCGCTTTAAAGATTTACACAATTGTTATCGTTGCCCTTTTAAGTTTTTAAAATTGAACTGCGCAAATGCTACCTCTCACTAAGTTTTTAAGCGTAATATATTTTTTTCTGAGACGACAAGTCAAATGAGATATGATTATTTCGTACAAATCCTTCGAATGAATGGCAAAGCTATATTATCTGTATCACGTTTTCATTGTTAATAATTTTATACAGGGAATGCGCCCACCCATAAAAATATATCAATCGCTTTAAAAATTTACCCATTTGTTACCGATGCCCTTTAAGTTTTAAAGAATTGAATTGCGCAATTGTTATACTCACTTTTTAAGTGTAGCATATTTTTCTAAGATACTGGCAAGTCAAATGAGACATGATTATTACGTACAAACCATTGAAAAGAATGGCCAAGTCATTATTATCTGTATCACATTTTCGTTGTCAATAATTTAGTACAAGGAATGATATCACTTTGGTATTATGCTGACATTTCACACATCCATAAAAATATATCAATCTTTTAAAAATTTACACATTTGTTATTAATATCCTTTAAGTTTTGAAAAATCGGATTGCGCAAATGGTAGACTCACTTCCTGAGTTAAAAAAGAAATAAAAAAGTATGAAAGAAAAAAAATGGCGAATTTCTTATTAAAAGATACCTATTGCTTCAAATGTGAGGTAAAAAACAAAGAAATAAAAAAAAAAAAAATACTGAAAGGACATGGAGCGTGGTTATTCATATACACGTTCTCTTAACGAGTGTTTCTGAAAGGTGAAATCCTTTGAAATGGAGTTTCCAAGTCACGGTTTTCTGCGCATTTTTTTCTATAAATCTTTCCAATGATGAACAAAGCGGAGGCAACGCCTCGCAAAAATCCATCTAGAAGTTTTGTCGATGTATGCAAGCGTTTGTCGACATTTATTGAAACACTCGTTTTACAATTTCTGACGTCAAACGAGTCACTAAAAAGATGTCATTCATTCATCTTTAGAAATAAAAAAAAAATAAGAAAAACGATTCACGAAAATATTACCCAAATCGTAAAATATTAACCGATATTTCACCATGTGAGGCAAAAATATAAAGTTCCCAACTTTCACCACATGCTATTTATTTCGTATTTTTAGCTTTCATAAAAAATTATATATTTTATGTCTCAAAAGACTGAAGTTGGTAAAAACTGCCTAAATCCAGTCATGCTTTATTCTTTTCTGATAAACTATAACTTTCGATGACACAACGAGACATTTTAATAATATATTGTAAATATTAAAAAAGGCAATGGTTTTTATTTTCAGATCTAAACTAAATTTTCATTGCTTTTTGAGTTTTGCTTCATTGAAAATATTTTTCCTCTTTGTTTTTGTATAGATAAAGATTTATTTGCAAGCTAAAAACTGTTAGATAGAAGACACCATGAAGTTTTCTTACAGCAAAGGCAAAAAAAAAAAAAAAAAAGATTTTTTGACGGAAATGTTAATGAATCAATGTTATACATTTGTATAGAAAATGAATTGTAATTTTATTGCAGTATTTCGATGCTTATATTCAGTTCCTACGCATAGATGTACCATAAATGCAAATCATTAGATTATTATAGATAAAGATTTATTTACTAACTAAAACATACACTGGTTGCAATATCTAGTACACGGGAAGATCAGCACATTGAAAATATTGCATGTCGTTCAGTGGATCCTAATGTTGATAAATAAAATATTATATTCTGCGATTCTCGTACGTTATTTCATTCATTTCTGTGAGTGCATTTTTTGTTATTTGAATATTAATGAAATTTTGTATATTCCATTTTCCACACACACACACACACACATATATATATATATATATATGTGTGTGTGGAAAATGGAATATGCAAAATTTCATTAATATTCAAGACAAGGAATGAACTAGAAACACGGCCATTATGAACAACAAAGTCCACACGCAAATTGTAAAACGAAATCCGATACAAGCAAATTTTAAAACAATACCACCATAGCAATTGCAACACAAAACCTAGAAGTGCCTTACATTCAGATCTAAAAAAAAAAAAAAAAAATTGTTCAAAATCCAAAATCCAAAAAAAAAAAAAAAAACTGAAAAGTATTAGATAAACTCAAATATCAAAAGGTTGAACAACATGGTTTTGTGTTCGTTTTTGAACTGCATTGGCAGATCAAAAAACGAACACAAAAATTATGCAAAATAATAGGGTAGGAAACACGTTGTCCAGGAAATCCATAAAACTAAAAAGAAAAGAGAGTCAGGTAAAACCAAAAAGAACAATGTATGTATTTGTGTATGTGTGTGTTTTTGTGTGCCAATATAGATATAATTGTAAGTGTGTCAGTCAGTAAATTATTTTCATTATCTTCATTGAATATAAAAATCGGATGAGCAGTTTTACTAATTTTCCAAATACAGAATGCTTGTGCGTATGTAGAATGCCTTAGAATGTTAAACTATTAAAAGAATAGATGGACTTTAGAAAAATAATTAAATCAGATTAAAGAAAAAGATTGTCAAATTTTAAATGGAGAGCAAATTTCCAAAAGCGTAAAACTAGTTTCTCGCTTCTCATTAACTGTAAGACAGAACAGAACAGAACAAGATAAGGCAACACAGGAGGCCTAGTACCAAGCGTCCATAAGAGAAGATTTCTGCGGACAGAGACACATCCGAACCGGAAAAGTAAGCAGGAAGATCGTCATGTCCGGTTTGCTTGGTGAAAAGCAGCAACGATTTAATCCCTGGAGTGATCCCAAATATCAGTGAGCAAGTCCTTGTTGCCAATCCTGTCTTATAAGGGGATTGCTTAGGAGTTTTGACAGACTATGGCGAGTGTAAGTCTATTGGGGATTTTGTATGGATTAGTTGGCAGATTTAGTCTGATCGACCGTTATATGTAAGGGCATCAGTGGTTTTTGATGTCAAAAGATTCCACAATCACTTACACTCTTCTAGAGGATAATTTCATATAATATTTACGGATGGAAATGTTGGAATATTCCCAATTGTTTAACCTTCTTTGATTAATATATGTATAACTGTCATGGAATCATAAATTTTATCTTACTTGGTTGTATGGATTAAATGTTTTTGGATCTGTTCTGGTTTATTTGATTTTTAATTATTCAGCAAAACATATTTAAAAGGCTGTTTAATATTGAGCCTTTTTTCAGGCTCTTAATAGACCTTTAATTAATTTTAATAATGGGTGGCCTTTAATTTTCAGTTTACTAAAATAGCTGATAAGAAAATATTTTTCTTTGTTTAATTTTTAATAATTTTTCCTTTTTTATGTTAAAATATTTCTTTTTTTTTTGCCTGTCGTCATATTATGCAGATGGTAAAATTTATGAGTTTCTAATTGTGTAATGATAAATTATATTTCGAAATACCATAATCTGCCATGTTCGTTTGATAAGCTCCTACAGACCGTCTATGGATTGCAATATTTAAGTATCAATGCTAAAAGATAATTCAAGGCAATTATTCAATAGATAGATGTAGTGTTGACTTGACATTTCTTTCTCGTTAATTATAAGGAGAGCCCGAATGATTTCGAGTCTCTGTGTAATTGCAGCTGCATTAACATTCCTAAGACTAGGAGATTTCCCTCATCGCGAAGGAAAATGGTAGGAGAGAATTCCTCAAATAGTTGAAGATCACAGAGTAGTCATGCTCATTTGGAATTTTCCATCAATGACCTATTACTAATTAGATGGGGTCCATGAAAATTTTCATGAGCTCAGTTATTCAGACAGGACAATAACTTTTAATGAATTATGGAAAGTTGAAGGGATATTGTTTACGCCAACAACGATATTTTAATGCAAAAATATTATTATCAAGCTGTCTTATTGCTGATGTCGAAATACAAGATAAACAGATAAAAACTCAGAACTGAAACTAGATAATTGTATTAACTCTAAATGCCTTTTTTAATCTTATCTACTGCTGAACATTTTTTAATGATTCATATCCATTATTTTGCACCATATATAAGTGTGAGTCAAATGAAAGGTAATCAATTGATGTTTCACTTTTCAGTGATAATATAATTTGATAAAATGATAATATAATCTGAAATTAACTCTTGGGAACTATCACTTTCATTAATGAACTAGGCTTAACTTATTGTGTGTTATGAAGAGTAGTCCTTTAAATACTACTTATCATTGAGTACTCCTTTAAATACGACTTATCATTTAGTCCTTTAAGTACGTAGTCCTTTACGACTTATCATTGAGTAGTCTTTAATTTACGACTTATCATTGAGTAGTCCTTTAAGTACGACTTATCATTAAGTACGATGTATTTACAAAAGATTATTTAACGATTCTGTACCAGCGTGCTTTTTATGTATTATAGCCCTTCCTCCCAAAATAAAAATGAAAAAGTAAAGTTGTTTTTCTGATGGAATTTTTATGAAAATTTTCCCACATATTTTTTTCAATACATAGGCAAAACGACATGTGTTATAAATTATAAATTATGAGAAATAATATGTTTTTACATAAAAAGTGAGAACTTTATATCTACGATTGGAATCCAAATTAATTCTTTGGCCTCGAGATTTTCTGAATATACAGTAAATAAATACAAGATTGATTTTTAATATGGCTGTAATTTTTAATAAGTTGTTTAAAGCTTGATTTTTGATAATAATTTTTAATAAATAAGTGAAAATGGTATTTGTTAGACTTTTTATAGAAATGTTAAAAATGTTACTTGTTTTATATCACCATTTGAATGCAATGAGAAGACTTTAAGATTTTTAGAAATCTTGTTTCAAGTTGTATAATGTTCAAAAAGAAGTAATTAAGTACCTCCCAAATTAAATTACGAAAATTAACATTTTATATTTTTTAACTTTTAACAAATACAAGACGTTAATTAAACTGTAGTCTTAAAAGTAGGCTAAAATTATTCAAAGCATGGCTTTATACGAATTCTTTGATTTATATTTTAAAATCTGAAATAAAATCTTCTAAATTGCATTTTTCATTAATCTTCTTACATGAGAAACTTCTAGTCATATCCTTTTAGCAAAAGTATCTAATGAGAAAAATAAATTCAATGATACAATTATAATAACATTGATAGCAATTTTTTTATGATAGCGTAAATATATGCAATTCAAAAAAAAATAATAAAAATTCATTTCAGTTATTTCAAATATTGAAAAATAAACTTGAATTTAAAAGAAGAAATTTAATTGGTGTTCATTCATTTGGCAGCATTGAATTTATTCAAATTTGAATCTAATGGAAAATCAAAAAATTTCTGACATTTCCATAGATCAGATACAATGAAAAAAAACCATTTGTTCTTGATACTATCATTAGATTTCAATTCCAATATTTACCAACCAATAGCAAGCTCTTTTTCCAAATCTTTTGTATGGATTCAATACCGCAACAAAAAAATACAAACTTTTTTTCTTATTTCAGCAGATTTTTTACAATATCTGTTAAATAATCTTTTGATTTCTTAGCAATTTTGTATCAACCTTACGTCTATTCTTTGTGTGTGAATGCTTATAATGCATTTATCTTTTTTCTTTCCGAATGAAAGAAATCTGCGTAGTGCTTGTAAGGATTCGCTTCTGGAAATAGTCCATTCCTCAATATGATTAAGAGACTCAAATATCAAGGACAAGTGTATATGACGTCAGCTGGGTACGTCACACACAATAGATAAACTTGAAGCATGGAAGTATTTCTATTTACATCTATCTTGAATGGAACTTTGTTTTTACTAAGAGAAAGAAGTGTCTGTTTTTTTATTGAGGAATCCTCGTTATCACAAAGTATCACACGTGGCTTACAGAAGTAAGTAATAAACAAACAGATAACAAAATTTTAAAACATCAAAGAAATAATAAATTCAGAATACATAATAATGCAAAAGAATAATAATGGGAGACAGGAAAAGATTTAAGAAACATTAAAATAAAAATTATCATATTTGCGAAAAAAAAAAAAAAAAAAAACCAAACACATAAAAACAAAATAATAAATTCAAAACACTTAATCATGCAAAAGAATAATAATGGGAGAAAGAAAAGATTTAATAAATATTAAAAAAAAAAATAAGTGTCAGATTTACAAAAAACCCATAAAAGCAAGCTATTTATTAACAAGTTAACAAAAGTTAAATAGCCATTTTGGAGTTTTTATTCTGCAGCATTTAATAAGTATGTGATTAATATTCCACCTACATAGGAGTTGCAAAGATCAGTTGAACAGAAATTATTTCTAGTTATTATTCAGTTGAGCATAGATTTATACACCTTTTCAGTAGGAGTTAAAATTGTCATGCTCAATCATAAGCGGAATAAATCTGAAAGAGTAAAAGGTGCATTTAATATTGATTTATGACAGAAATGCTCTACACTAGCGCAAGCAAGAAAAAGAATTAAATATGAATTATTAAAATTGGGGTTATTTGTAGATTAAATTCGCATTACCATTCTTGTATATCTCTTTCTACACGATACTTGTAACATATTATTATTTCTTATAATGTATTCTCTAATCATGTATATTTATCGATGTTACAGAATTAGTGGGAAATATTTAAACGAGTTAAATTATATTTTTAAATCCTTGCAAAAAAATAGTAAAATGATCTGTGCTTTGGTAACATTGTTGAGTTGTCTGAGTGGCCTTTCTGTGGTTTTCACATATAACATAACATGACCCTTTAAATAAGACTTCGAGGAAAACAGTTCTCCCTTTTCACTTGTGTAGCTAATGAAACAAGCTTACCGCGGTAAAAATACTGAGTAAAGCTGAATATGCTTTAAATGTGCATCATCTGTGGTGAATGATGACCAGTGTCCTGTATTAAAAGAATTTAAATTAATTAATGTTTATTTGAATTTAAAAAAAAAAATTAAACTTGGATTACCAGTTACCAACTTCGTCCTTTAGTTTTTTTAACAGTCCAATAGTTCAAGACAGGTCTTGGTCATCTAAAATTGAAGGAAATATTCTTCTTCTCTTAACTAATGTTCTCTAGAGTTTTACCTTTGACATGAATTTTGACATGAATGTCGCATTTAATCCATCGATATATCAATCACTTGATTGCCTTTAAATTGAATAAAGAAATTATGCACCGTGTTTTTGTCATTGCCATTCCTATCAGATGTCCAGCTTATTATATTATTTAAATTTTAATATATGTCATGACGACAGAACTCATTAAAATAATAAAGATTAAGCTTTAGACAATTTGCATGGTTTGTTCTTCAGAGACGACTTGTCGGGCCGATGTCGGCTCGTTAGGTGCTTGATTCAAATCTCGAAAAATGATACCAAACCAAAAGTTTTCGTATTTATGCCGGAAATTTGTAAAATAATTATGTAGTGCAGAATATAATATCCTTCCGGTGAGCTCGATGATTAGGGAAATCGATGATACCCTTTTAGATGCTTACCTTATGCCAACTTTAGGGGTAATATTCTTTACAACCTTGGTTGCCTTTAGGGGTTATATTCTTTAAATTTTAATATATACCTTATGCCAACCTTAGGGGTTACATACTTTAAATTTTAATATATACTTTATATCAACTTTAGGGATTTTATTCTTTAGATTTTAATATATTTCATGATACCAGAGTTTATAGAATAATCAAAATTAAAGAATTTTCAAGATTTGATCTTCAGAATCGTGTGACGTTCACCATTTGGGTCGCACAAATTTACTCATAGCATTCCCAAAATGGTAAATTATAGACACAGCTGATGTGGTTTAATGTAGTTGTAACAGTACTCTATACTAATCAGTTGTACTTGATAAAAAGTACTTCTTAATTTTGTCTATAAAAGCCCTTGAATAAGGCGAATTTTTTAAAATCATAATTTATTATGAGTGCATTCAAAAATTTTTAAAAGGAATGCAAAAAAACAAAATTAAGACACTTTTCTCTAATATTATGATTAAAGTATCTTAAATAATAATATCAAAGATATATCAATACTAATACTGTACTTGTTCCTTTCGTACATTTCGTCATATTAATAAGCATTGAAATACCAAAAAAAAAAAAAAATTAATTTTTCAAACAATTTCTGTGCCTCGTTCTATGCTGGCATCCAAATAGTTAATACTGCACATTTATATGCCAATATAAGCGTAATCAGATATTTAAAAATCATTATCTAGTTTTATCACATTACAATTCAAATATTTTCGCAACTCATAAAAGCATAGGCAGATAACATTTTTTTGTATACATTCCAGGGCAATTTTATAACTGATATCAACGTCCCAATTTAAATTATCAAAGCTATTGACATTTTAAAATTTATGTTTCTACTTTCAATTTAGATACAAGATAAATATTTATTTTTGTCCTGATTAATCACAGGGGCATTCGTCCAACCTATCTTTCCGATGTCATAAAGATATCTTTTAGATTTGTTGGCAATCAAAATTAACAACCACAAGAATTAATACATTACGACATTTTATGTGTTATTAATATCTGATTCTAGCTATTTTCTTTTAATTCTAATTTAAAAGAATACGACTCAGAATACAGGTATATTTATAGGTTACTACATAACACCACATCAGAGTGCCTAGAGCTGTGTTGCCCATTTACAGTTTGGGAATGATGTGGGTGAGATGTCTAACTATGACGCTCTACGGTCATATGAGACCGACGGCTTAAAGTGGATTCCGAACCACTACAAACAGCCATGGCACCACCGGGATTCGAACCTGAAACCTCCGGTACCAAGCGCCAGAATGCTATCCACTGGGCCATCAGGCCCCTATTTTTATGCAACAATTAGAATATTTTTTGGAAAACATTTTCTATAATAATAATGATATAATCCTTAATAATTTTCAGCAGCCTGATGGCCAATTGGCTAGCCGTTTATGCCGTTGGTACTACAAGCTTCAGATGCGAATCCCTGGCAGTATCATGGATGTTTGTTAGTGGTTCGGAATCCATGTTAAACTGTAGGTCCCGGTCTAATTAGCCTAAAGTGTGCTCAAAATGACCGTAAAGCGACAAGCCAAACCAAACCTTAATAATTGTCAAGTTAAAAGTATGCAATGTGCATTTCTCTGTATAACATTTTTATTTTTACTGAATTCTGAAAAATAACCCTAATATGACCTTTTAAACTAATATAAGATTTACGATTTTTACCAATTTTTCTGGAATATTTAGTTTCAATAAAAATACGCTTGTGTAGAGCTTCAATATTTCGAAAATTTTTTAGCTTTTAGAAAAACAAATATAAAAAAAGTCCCGAATAGAAATGAAAAAATCAATAAAAATTCACAAAAATCAGATGCATTGACTACATAGAAACTGTATGAAACAAAATATTTCAGTTGCTCTTTCGATGAAATGCACTGAAGCAAAATATTTGTTTAGCCAGAAAATAAAAAAAATTGCTTTTGACTAGAAGGATATATTTATATTTATATAATAACTGAGAAAAGAAGAACATATTTATATACGAACTGATATTTCTTCAACCTTTTTTTGATGTTATCAGAATGTAAGGGTCGCTGACGAATATTGTTTTGTATATTGAAACTTGGAATAGAAGAACATTTCTGAAGAAAGTTAGGAAAAAATACAATTTTCAAACGGATGTCAAAACTTTATTTTTTATTATCAATGCATATAAGTTTTGTAATTACTAATTACCATTAAAATTTTTATACTATCAAATATAATAAAATATACGTTATTTTTCTGTTTTAACTTGTTTTTTTAAAGAAATTCACTTGAAGCAAAATAGAAAAATAATAATTCTAATAGCCTGACATGTGGTCCAGTCATGAGATACGCAATTAACTTGCTGGAGGACAGATATGAATTTGTTGGCGGTGTCCGTTACAGTCATTGTTTTTAGAAACGAGGAGATATGTTGATTTAGACAATGTATATAAGCGCCTTTCATCGACCATCATCAGGCTGCTTGGTTTTGGATTCCCATGCCATATGCCACGTAAATGAGAGCCAATTTTACCTTAAAAGTCCTTCTCAAAAGTCAATGTCAGTCATGAGTTGTTCATGGAATACGTCAGATACGAGACCCACCAAAATACCACACAAAAAGAACCAAAATAATTAAAAATTAAAGCATATTTAAAGCTGCATCGCTTTTAGATAATACAATAAATAATATTCAAAGCTGTATCGCTTTTTATAATACAATAGATAATGTGAGCTGTACCGCTTTATGATAATGTACGTTTTACTCGTAAGCCATTTTAACTCATTCGAATTTTATCAAGCAATATAGTTTTCAATTTTTTTTTGTTGTAAACATTGAATAAATACGCCATTAAATGAAAAATGTTTACTGATAAACAATTCTAAAGCGATGGCGAAAATAAAATCCCTTTTTAATTTGTTGCCGTCAGCAGTTATTTCTGTAAACGAAAGAAATCCGAGGTATGCTTCCTTTTCGAATAAATTCTATTACATTCCAAGTCTTTTTCTCATATTTATCATGTATGTTATGAGTTATTTTTAAACACTGGTTGCCTAGGATACACTTGCGTCAGGAAAACAATTTCATTTTTCAAATTCCATGTAGAGACTAAACATGGACATATTAAATTCCAGGAAATTTCTTGAAAATTCTTATTGATTGACATTCTTCAAGCAATCAATATTTCTCTCTGTAACAGAAAAGCAAAATAATTCTTACAATTTTTTCTAGGATTTTAATGTAGATTTATATAGCAGCAGCACATTATGTTTATCAGTCTGTGCATATATAAGGCAGCATATTGGTGTATCTATTGGTGTAAGGCGGCATATTGGTGTTTTTTACGACTAAAAAAACTGTATCATTTAAAAGTCCAATTTTTTTCTCTGTAGTCCATCATATTTAAAAGGACCCAGGCAGAAAATAATTTCTGAATTCGATCGTCTCTATTCAAAAATGAAATCGTACCTAATTGTACCTAATCAACAATGAAATTGTACCTAATCAACAATGAAATTGTACCTAATTGTATCTAATTAACAATGTGTGATCAACACTGAAATTACTCTAAAAATTCTCAGTTGTTTTTTAACCGAAAACATTACGATTTTCATAGCAGAACAATGAAACAGTGGTTTTGAAGAAAATATTATGTTTTTGTTCGTAATCGTATTTCTTATTCAATCGTATTTTTTGTGTCTTTTTCAGATATTATACTTTATTTCGAAATTATTGTCTATTATTATACTCGAAATATTTTAATGATTTAAATTTTTTATTATACTTTCAACAACATTAAAATTGCAACACCAAGAAAGTAGTCCCAAAATTTGAAAAACATTCGAAAAATATCGATAGACATTCGAAAAGAAACAATAGATATTCAAAAGTATGTACACAGTACCCTTGTTTTAATTAGCAGTGGAAAAAAATAACTTTAATGGTGTAAAAACCTGATTGAAAATCAACTTTTAAAGCCACATAAACTTTGAATTTTGAATTAAGTCTAATGATAAGTGTATGGATGCCATGAGTTTGTCGATGTATCAGTTATCGTTAATCAAAAGGACAATATCCTTGAAAATATCCTTGTCTTTTCAAACATTATACTTAAAGTATTTTAATGATTCAAAACTTTTATTATACTTTTATCAACATTAAAATTACAACACCAAGAAAGTAAAGTAAAAAAATTCGAAAAATATCAATGGGCATTCGAAAAGAAACGATAGATATTCGTAAAATACGCACACATTTTCAAGTCCCTTGTTTTAATTTGCAACGAAAAAAGTAGCTTTAATGGTGTAAAAACCTGATTGAAAATCAACTTTTAAAGCCACATAAACTTTGAATTTTGAATTAAGTCTAATGATAAGTGTATGGATGCCATGAGTTTGTCGATGTATCAGTTATCATTTATCACAAACTGAAAAGGACAATATCTTTAAAAAGAGGGACATGGGTGGCATTGAGAGTATGCTAGAATGTCGGTATTATACATTGTGTATCCCAATGGTTGTTAGAACAAGAAGGAACTTGAATCACAAGAAGTACATAAAGACAAACCTCGGAATAGACAGATCGACTTACCATAGAAATGTTAATGATCGCATCTGCGAGTGAAATTAAATGTTATATTGCAAATTTACGGTCGTTCAATTATGTCCACACAAACCACAGAAAGACATTTCCTGGTCATTGAACAATGATGAGATAGGTAAGACGTCCAGCTGCTAGTGTTTCAATTAATTCCCATCATCAAACTCATATGCCAATATGATGCAGAACAGGACAGCAATGAAAGTTGGAGTGGAGAAGAATTGTCCTCCTCAGTGATGAGTGCCACTTTTATCTTGAAAGCAGTTACAATCTGGAAACCAGATGGCATAACTGCCAACTTTGGGGAATGAAAATTCTGGAGACTTTTGGAATTGGAAATTTTAAGTTAAATAGGGATTTTAAAAAAGCACATCTATACTAACAAAAAAAAAAAAAAACATATTATAAGGAATAAAATAAAAAATTGCTTTAGTACTATCTAAGGCAAATTATGTTGGACTATAGACAAAATAAACAGGTGTAGTAGAAGTCTGACTTGGCTCCGTGACGCTGACTTTTTTACGTGGAAGGGTTGTCAGCTCTTCGCCCAACGCTCAACAGTCATATTAGATCAAGACCTACGGTTTAAAGTGAATTCCGAACCTCTACAAACATCCGTACCCGAAATCTGTGGCACCGAGAGCCAGAGCGATAGTCAGTCGACCATTCAGGCCCAGAGACAATATGGTGATTATGACGACGTATGTAAAGCGTATCGCATTCATAATCAGGTTGCCTGTTAGACGTTTTCCTGGTATTTTTCCTGAGATCCCATATGACACGCAAATGTGGGGAGATTTTCCCTAAAAGTCCCTCACCAGCAGTATGTGGGATGTTTTGGTGCACATAAGGGAACACAATGTGAACCGATGTTCAAAAATGGGAAAAAAGTCAATCATAGTCAAAAAGTCAAAAATCATCAAACTTCAAAAACAGATTGAAATAGATATGTCAAGATTAACACTTTTTGTTACGTATTTCTTTAAATGAGATAATAAATGTGAATGACAGAGCCTAATTATTTTTTACTCTAAAATCTACATCCCTGTTTTTCTGTATCTAACGTATAATGGCAATACAATTTCAAGTGGCTTACTAATATCTCTTAAGGATAATTGCGATTTCAATTGCCACAATAGTATTGAAGTTACGAAACGTACGTGACATATCTAAGATACGGAAGTTTGAAAGTAAATTGGATGGCTACGTGATACTTTTTCAGTTTATGTTTTATCTATCTTATGCCAGAGATGATGGCTATGAAATGTTAGATAAAAGAGCATTCTTCTACTTCAAAACGGAACTGTATTGCAAAACTTTCATGTCATTTCATTGACAGACTCTATAGATACGCCTTTTAGAGCATTAGTGATACACAAGAAACACAATGGCATAAAAGAGGATTATTCTTTTTCCGTTTTCTTTATTTCCTATATATATATAAATTATTAATATAAAAATTATAAAATATATAAATATAAAATATATAATTATAAAATTTTCTGTTTTATTTATTTCCTATCAAAATAATATATTTTATTAGATTACATTTTTAAAAATTAATTGTTTAAAATTATATATGATGTTTAAAATATATAATTATATATATAAATATATATATATATTTAAAAAAATAATTGCTTTATTCAATTGTTCTCTAAATATAAGATTTGTAAAACAGATTATTGATTAGACGAAGAGGGGAAATAATAAGAAAAATGATAATTACTTTGATTTAATATTTTGTTTCCTTTTAAATAGGAAAAAAAGACTTGGTATTTCTTACTCCTATAGGAATAAAATGTATTTGTAGTTTTATGTTCGCTGTCGATTTTTCTTGCATAATTTGTTCTAATATGATACCATTTATTTATAAATTTTCTTTTATAACGGTGAACTCGGGTTAGACTATCGTAATGAGGACGGTATTGACTTTTTAACCCGTATTTTGCGTGGTATTGTATGAAAGAAAACCTAGAAAACTTCCATCAGACTACCTGACTTTCAGTGCGTGACAAAATCTATCGGAATCGCTATCAAGTCACTTTGTTAGAGGTAGAACCTAAGAAAGTGATAAAATTCTAATATCATTTTTATAGTTATATTTAAAAACTAAATAAATAAGATTTGGGCTATAACAATCTATAAATGTAATAAAAAATTAGAATAAATTATAATGGTAAACAATTAGCATGAATTCATAGTTTATTTAATGAAAAATAAAAAAGAAGAAAGTTATGTTTAATAATATTATATATACATGTGTAAATACAAAAGAACTAATTTTAAAATATCCATTTGAAATTTTTCTATTAAAGCATTATTTGAAATAATAATAGAAATGTATTATTTTAAATAAAAAGTAAATGTATTTGTTGAAATTGCAATAAATATAATTTATTTCACTACTTTGTGTGTATGTTATACCGCACTTTTAAGAGTCATTTATTATGTTTATCATTAATCGCTTTAACAAATTTTCATTACTTATCACTGGGTTGATCACCATCGCGCTACGTGTCATTTTATTAGCTTTCTATAATATATGCATATGCGTGTATGAATTTCCTTTGGGTCCGGCTTAGAATAACCCCACTGTAGCCCATGCATGCCGTAAAAGGCGACAAAAATTGGTACCCAGTGCCCGGGTATATAACCGGGTGGGGTAAAGTCAGACTTCCCCCTTTGGGTGCCCCATATCTTTGTGCCGCAAGATCAATGATAAAAAGAAGCTACATTTTTTACCCTTTATCATAAGTCATCAATGGTTTCATGAACTTAGTCTAGATGTTGCTGTCGACCAAGAAGGATAAGAAATAACATGTATGAATATATGTGTGTGCGTGTATAAGAAACAGTATGTTTGATACACGTAATACTGCTTTATTATGTACTATTTAACCAACTTCGCTTGAGAACTTTTCTATAGACTATTCCATGTATGGTCTGATCTGAAAATATATTTAAATATATAATAAGTTAATTGTCCTGTTGTTATTACGTAAAATTAATAACTTTAAGTAAATAAATTCTTTCTGAAGTGATAAAAAACCATTTAATGTAAAAATATTAATTTCTATATTTTTTTACCGCTATACTTACCAAAGATCTACACTAGTAGTAGAAGAATTGCAAACAGGTATTTTCAAATCGATATGACATCTGAACATAATCTTTCTCCCATCTTAGACTAAAAAAAAAAAAAAAAGCTAGTTGGCCTTCAAGTCTCAAAACTTCCGCAGACGAAGTGAAGACTTAGGGAAGTATTAGCACTTAATCCTTTACTTAAAACTTTTGCCATATTTCACAATAGCTAAAATGATGAAATGAGTTTTAGCAGTTTTGAAATTTCAAGATTTCTATGGTAACTAGGACGAATTTCGCAATTATGCAACTTTTCAAAAAGAATTCATAGAAAAATCTTCTTTGCGACTCTACATTTTTCATTACATAATGTTAAAACCCATTTAAAAATATGCCCTCGTTTCTTAATTTCATGATATAATTAATTATCAGAAACATTTTTATTTTTAAAATGATGTCAATCACAGAATTCTGAAATGAAAAACTCACGTATTTGTAAAAAGACACTTTTATTTACTATTTGGGAAAATTAACACTGTGCCGACACTGCAAGACAGGTATACCTGAAATCAAAGGAGTAACTATATCATCTGGTGGCAAATCTTTTTGAATGGAGGCCTCTTAATGCAAAGTATCATCATTTTGTTTCTTTTTAATAAAGTACTACCTAAAGGGGCCTTCATGTTTGCGATGTACATTTTCTTTCACGGACATTTTCACTCGATCATTTAGTACTTTAAAATGATTCTCATCAGAAATGTATGATGAAAATGTAATTTTTTTTCCAGGTCAATTTCAGTCACTTCATTTTGATTTTGATTATATGTATCGTTAGCACTGTGCTGTGGTGACTCTGGATCAGTGTTGTCGGGAACTGCAATACTATCACTTTTGAAATGGCTAATTTCTTCATTTACACAGCACTGTTCGTTTGTTTTTTCGTTACTCTTTAAGTATTGACTTATTTTAGGAAACTTCTTATTTTTCTTTAAACTCCATCTTTTTTTTTGTTTTTCACTCCCACTAAGATTTTTTTCTATTAGTAGGCATGTTATTATCTAATTTCCACAATCAAATGTTATTATCTAATTATAATTGTTAGCGTGTTATTATTAATGTGATGTGTTATCACAATCACATGTTATTATCTAATTCTCATATTCCCACTCTATTACTAGGCTTGTTTTTATCTAATTTCCACATGTTATTATCTAATTTCCGCATGTTTTTATCTAATTTCCACATGTTATTATCTAATTTCCGCATGTTTTTATCTAATTTCCACATGTTATTATCTAATTTCCACAATCAACTAATTAACGACTGATCACGGATCTGATGAAACAAAAAATAAGATAATAGTGACGCATGGAGAATCCGCGAAACAAGGGTCTTCCCCGCTTTCTGGAATTCTCTGACTTGCCAGCGACAATTCCACTTTTAAATTTGTAAGTATCTATTCAAAAATCAGGGAATTTCATAACAAGTGAATGTAAAAATGCCCCCTGTGGCACATGGGTTGCAACGGGAATTTTGTGAATTTAGCGGGAGCTTTTTATTTTGTAAGTATTTATTCACGAACCAGAAATCGGGAAAAGTCCCCAGCATTAGGATTACACGTGGGTAACTATTTCTATTACTATTACTATCGGATGCGATATATTTTTCATACAAATGAATACGTTCTTAAAAATACTTATACTTATAAAAAATATTTACAATTTTTTCACTTATAAAAAATACTTATAATTTTTCATGAATGAATAAATCTTAATACACATTTTTTTAATTTTATCAATTTAGTAACTTAAATTTATTAAATACAGAATTAATGAATTTTACTTTTTTATTTTGCAATAATAAATGTCAGACATTTCCTGTACTCATAGCCTCTACTCTGGCCGGGGCCCGTGGCAATTTGCGGGTGGTAATTAGGTGGCAAATTGCTACACCACAGACCTGAAATAATTTCCATAATTAGAAATATAGCAACAACACAGGATAAAATATACAGCCGGGTAAAACGTTCTATGAAATCCTACATGAATCTGAATTGACCTGAGACATTTGCACATACATGCAACATACCAAATGGCAGTCAAAACAAATCATTATTTTAATTGAAAGTGTAATCTTTTAAGAGAATTTATTTTTGTAATCTTTTAATTATTTAAGTGCGATCTTTTAAGGATTATTATAGTTACTATAAAATCTCTCATCAGCGTAAATAAAGAAATGTTGTTGTGTATCAGAACTGATAATAATTTTTCTATGCAATGAAATTACTTTATAAATATTGTAACGTTAGACCAGTGGTTCTGAAAGAGTATTCCAGATTCCAGAGAAATATGGGCCTAGATATAAAAATATAGTTACTCTTTTTCTTGTCTATTTTCCCATTTAGGGATGGCTTTTATTACAAATAACTAACCTTTCTGGTTAAATTTTTTATTCCTTCTTCACTTAAAAGTCGACAAACAGCAATAATGCGCCAAAGAAAGTTGCCGAGAAACTAGGAGATGTAGAGATAGGAGAGTTTCATAGTTGGCTACTACCGTCTATGTTAAAAAACTGGAGGCTCCATTGCAACCTCTGAGACTCCGCCGACTGTAAATAATAGTCTGTGGAGTTGACCATCTGGATATGAAACTTTGAGCAGTAGTACTGATGCTTATTTGTCAGAAATTTGCATATGGTGCTCTTCAATTATTTGTAGGTTTTAAATGCGTCCCGACTTCAAAAAGTTTGAGAGCCATTGCGTTAGATTGTTTCTATTCTTTACTTATAGAAATATATGTTCTCAAAATTCCTGATATTATCACAAGAATTATATAAGGTAAAAAACTGATATCCACTCGTGAATAAATGAAATATTTTCATTTATAATTTCATTTGTAAATGAAATTTTTCTTTGTTAATTAAATTTTACCTTTGTAAATGAAATTTTCATTTGTATATGAAATATTTCCTTTGTATATGAAATATTTAAATAGAAATATTTTATTTCTGTTATTTTGTAATTATTTTCATTTGTAGTTTTCGACCCTGAAGATTCATATGAACATAATAATAATTTTTTGTTTGTATATTTATAGTTTTTTAATATTTTCAATCCCACTAAATTGCTATCGATATAAAATAAACTTAACATAATATATAAAAATTATTTTACGTTAAAAAATCATCCCCTAAGACTTCAGAGCGAATAAAAATAAGAACATTTTGCAGACTAAAATAAATGCTCACCAAGGGATAA
Organism: Caerostris extrusa; assembly: GCA_021605095.1. Classification (NCBI taxonomy): domain Eukaryota; kingdom Metazoa; phylum Arthropoda; class Arachnida; order Araneae; family Araneidae; genus Caerostris; species Caerostris extrusa. The sequence continues at coordinate 27,975 of BPLR01004728.1, forward strand.
ATAGCTAATTAGCCAATCTTAGTTTGCAGTTTTGTTATAGATAATTATAATATTCAAAACAATTTTAAACAAGCTTTTTAAGCAGATTTTTCCAGCAATATTTCTACACAGAGATGCGTGGATTGATATATGAGATCGTTATTAAGAGTACACGTTTCGGAGGGAAAATAAAAGAGAAAAACCACTATTCTGAAAACTTTAATTGGCCCAATTTGAAAAAAATCGAAGTTCTTGACGAAGGAAATTGAGAACTTCTGTTTCAAACTATTTAATCCTCAGAAAATGCCACTGCATCACGACATAGCCATGTAATATGAAGAAGCGACTTTTTTTAGATTGCTGGTATATAGAAAATATTGTCTGATTTTGTTTTCTTCTGTAATTTTCCTTTTGGACTAGGAAGGAAAATATTTGATGAAGATTAAATTGTTATTTGTAAATATCTTTAATAATAGAACTTGGCTGTAAAGAATTATTTTTGTGGAAACTCATTTTGAAATAGTTATTGATTAAAGGATTAGGAAAACCAAAATATATCAACGTTTCACTTACATGTGAAACAGTAATTAAAAATAATTCTTGCGATATTAGGTAATTAATTTATCTGAAGTGGTAAATAAAAAATTATGATAAATTTATGTTTACCAAAATAGACGTTAAATAATTGAAATTATGAAAGACTTGATTATATATAATAAAAAATATACATATTTTTATTATGCAATGAAATGTTAGTAAAATTAACTCTAAAAATCGGATAAAGGCTTCATAAAATTTTATTTTTGCATTGTTAAAATTAAGATAATTGACGTAACTTAAATGATAATTAAAAAAATTATGATGCACTTTTATGTTTACTTTTTAGCAAAGCTTTTTTTCTCTGTTTACTGAAATGAGCATGTAAGAAAATAATTGCAATTCTAAAAACTTTATTATTTTTTACACTCGTCACGAAGAAACCTTAAACAGTGCAGTTGTAGTATTCTCATTTATAAACTATATTGATGACCATGAATTTTGACGGATTGAAAAATAAAGTAATTCTGTTTGGCAGTAATTAGTAATTGGTTCTGCTTGGCAATTAGTAATTGGTTCTGCTTGGCAATTAGTAATTGGTTCTGCTTGGTAATTAGTAATTGGTTCTGCTTGGTAATTAGTAATTGATTCTGCCTGGTAATTAAATTATCCTAAATTGTAAATAAAAAGTTATTACACATTTTTTGTTTACCAAAATAAACGTTAAATAATTGAAATTGTGAAATGGTTAATTATATGTAATATAATATATATAAATATAAATATAAGCCTATATATATATTAAGCAACAAAATGTTAGCAAAATTATCTCTAAAAAAAATTGAATGAAGACTTCATAAAAATTTTATTTTTGCATTGTTAAAAGTAAGATAATTAATGTAACTTAATGGTAATTAAAAATTATCATACACATTTTATTTTTTATTTTGAAATATATAATTGAATATAATTGAATTTATATAATTGAAATTATGAAAAGCTTAATTATATGTAATACCATATATATAAATACAATCTTATATTTATTATGCAACAAAGTTTTAGAAACATTAACTCTAAAAATTGGATAAAGGCTTCATAAAATTTTAGTATTACAGTGTTAAAATTGAGATAATTGATGTAATTTAAATGGTAATTAAAAATTATCCTACAACCTTAGCATATTATCAAATTATCATACAATTATCTTACATTTTACCAACTGTTTTTTTAAAACTGAAATGATCATCAGACATCATTATATGATAGAGTAAGAAAATTATTGCAATTCTGAGAAACTTTATTACTTTTTGCGCTCGTCACGAATAAAACCTTAAACAGTGCAGTTGTAGCATCCCCATTTATAAACTACTCTGATGACGGAATGAAAAATAATACAATTCCGTCTGGAAGTTTCCATTGGGAATAAAGGAGACAATATATGTGTCTGGAGTAATTTCTACAATATAACAAAAAGAAAATAATAGAGGAAGCATATTTATTGATGTTACACGCTGACTAAAGTTGCAAAAGACTGAAAACAGCATTATCATAAATTTGCTTTAAATATTCAAATAACAAAATAAAAATAAAAAAAAAACACAAATATATTATTGAACTGACGGCCAGTAGATAGTTTGCTGAAATTGCGAAAATGGAAAAGTCTGGTTCGGAAGTCAGTAAAGTCAAGCTGCAAAAAGCAGATAAAGTCAAGCCGAAAGACTACATTCCTGTGATGGGAAAGCCATGATAAATCTATAGGTTGGATAGTGGTCTGATGTTGAGTTATATGAAGAGGGTGAGATATTTCACATCGTACAAAATTGTTGTGGTAAAATATAGGCGAAATGTATCGTTGGTAATCTGTCGTTCTAGAGGTTCTGTTCATGAATGGCCAGTTGTCAAAGTAGCCATTTGAAAAAGGCATATTAACATCACTAACCCTCATTGATCATTGACATCATTGACCATGATTAATCATTGACATGAGTGACCATTATTGATCATTGGCATATTTGCATCATTGATGACATCATTGGCCATCATTGATTGACATATTGACAACATTGACCGTCATTGATCGTTGACATCATTGATCATTAACTATCATTGATCGTTGACATCATTGGACATTGACAACATTAATTTAATCTGTATGAAAATAAAAACTAGAAATTCAAATCACGACGATGAATTTTAATAAGGGAATTTAAAATAAGAAATGTATTCATTATTAAAAAAATTATGCAGTTGTTTTAGACTTACATCAAATACATCTATAAAACATCAAATATATACAAGCTTTTTATGAAAAATTTAAAATTAAAGTTTTGTTAAATAATTAGGCACAAACAGAACAACTCAATATATATATATATATATATGTATATTTAAATTTGTACATTTTCTGACAGAGTAAAAAGGCAACACCTTAGAAGAATGGATAGAAAGGGAGGAAAATGGGGCAGACAGAAATTGAAGACATCCATAAATAGGTAATTTTAATTCCGCAAAAGGAAATGTAAAACAGTGATTTAATATCCAGGGTAATCAGTAGGTAGTAAAACCAACTCTTGCTGTAATGCCTGCTTTAACTTTAAAACTGCATTCTGAGTAAAATTTTGAGCACCTCTTATCAAACTGGTTTGCTGCAGTTTGGATTCAAATCGAAAAGTTTGAAGTTTAATTTTTCAAGTTTCAGGAATAGGAATTACCTCTCGGTCTGATTTCGGATTTTTGGTCGCACATAGCAGGATATATATACAACTCTCTCAACGAGGGTTGTAGGTTTGCTCGTAAAGGGTTTAGTATGATTTGTCACTCAATGGCCAGTGTTTGCTCACTTTAGCCTAATTAGACCGGGACCTACAGTTTAATGTGGATTCCGAACCACTAGCAAACACCCATGCCCTCAAGAATTCGAACCTGAAGTCGTTAGTTCCAAAGGCTAGAGAGCTAGCCAATTGGACATAATAGGAGATAACGATCATCTTTCGAATTCAAAATAAAAAAAAAAGGAAAGACCTTTCTGAAATCGTCTGATAGCCGAAATTTACCTCGATGGGGTAGGCCAATCATCTCTTTAGCTACACGTGTCTTCTTACACACACACACAAAACAGTTTAAAAACAGATTTCCATCTGCGAGGGAAAGTGACGAATGTAAATTCATCAGACGTTTAGTTTCCTTTTACTTGGCTTAACTTGCCTTGCATTTCATATCATAAATCTTCCAGATAAATCATTCAGCTGCACGTTTCTCGCAATTTTTAAAAGTCATGCAATCATATCTTCATGGTGTCGCGTTTTCTTCGTCGGGTAGGGTATTTAAATAATGAATATTTCAACATTTAATAAATTCACCAAAATATACAGTTGATGAATAATGTAAGATGAGTCAAGATTTAACGTTACAGAAAGGTTCATTGAAAATCCTATTTAAATATGAAATTTTGGAAAAGAAATAATTTAATTAAGTTTAAAGTTCATATTGACATTTAATTTTAAAACTTGATTAATTTAAAATAAGTAATAGCTAACAGTTTTTACTAAAATGTGCTTTAATTTTGCTAAATGTGTGAAATCTTTCTTGGCATAATATATGCAATATAACTTATATACATTTGTTACTAAAAACACATGACCAAGAAATATGATTAACTGAATAAAATAAAACTCATAAATAAATAATAATCAATAAAATAAATGAAGTTAAATTAATTAAAATTTTATTCTGACAAAGAATCTACATTTTTAATAAAAAAAAAAAAAAAAAAACGGAGAACGATATGCAATTATTATTTTTCTTTTTTAATTTTCAATTAATCGAAGAAGTTTTATTAAGAAGAAGTTTTCTTTAAAAGTGGTGTAAATCCATTTTTGGAAACAAAGTTAGTTATTGATAACAATGAATTCAATCTGCTATGCGCTTTTTATCTTTTATCTATAAACAGTTCCCAAAAAAATCACTTCAAAATTTTCATTATCTTGTTAATATAAATTTAAGTCGTTAATGAAATTACAAATATAGTTACTTTGAAAATGATGTAAGTACACTTTCTCCAAAGACTTAATATTTAGTTTAAAAATTATACTATATAATTTATACTGAATCTACTTAAAACTGTAAGTCCCGGTCTAATATGACAGTAGAGCATTGGGCGCAGAGCTGACAACCCAACTCCATAAAAAGAAAATATCTCATCTTTCGAAATCTTTCAGTAGACAGACGGCCTTGGCCCACCATGGACTGCTGTGCCAATGAAGAAGTCTTGTGTTGTACCCTAAGAAACGCTGAGTGTGTTACATATTTGTCGCAGTTGTGAATTCAGGGGCCTGATGGCCGAGAGGCTAGCGCTCTGGCTCTCGGTACCACAGGTTTCAAGTTCGAATCCCGGTGGTGCCATGGATGATTGTAGTGGTTCGGAATCCACTTTAAGCTGTATGTCTCGGTCTCATATGGCCCTAGAGCGTCCCAGAGCCCAATCAAACTTCTTCTCACCCACATCATTCTGAAACTGTAAAGGGCAACTCACCTCTAAGCACAGTGATGTAATGCGGTGTGGTGTGTGTAGTAGTAGTAGTAGTTATGAATTAGAATTATGCAGTTCGATCAAAGTGCTGATATTTAAAAACAACAAAACAATTACATTAAATTGTAGCCTTTTATTAATTCACTGCAGATTTTTTTTTTTTTTTTTTTTACACATTTCGATGAGAAGTTAATGTATAATGAGAAATTGTTTTCTTATCTTCTGCTCTTTTATTCTTTAATTCTTTAAGACTTCTTCTATTTCTTTTATCATTTTCTTGATAATTTCTCTTTTTTTCTTGCACCATCACTCGCATATAATAATGTTATTTTATTTACACATACAAATTTTCACACAATTCGTTGTAATGTGTATTGCAAATGAAAAGCTTGAACGAAAACTAAATACATGGAATCCAGCTTAAGGTTTGACGCAAAAATTGAATAGAAAAAATCGAATTTCCATGCGTAATAGTTTTTACAGTTAACCGTGACTGTTGAACATTAGGGAAAGACAAGCAGTTCGTGAGCCCCTTGTTAACAGAGAAAAACTTTTGGATGTTCGTGGAAAATGTCATTGATCACGCATTATGGTATTCGGCAACCGTTAGATACCAACATGGATTACTGCACAATTTAACTGTTGGATTACTTGTAATATGATCGTAGCAAGCTGCCCTTGTTCTTGTTTTATTGTATTATTGTGGGAATCTAGTTAAAATATTCTACACTCTACTGAGTAGATTTCGTATTTTCTTTGGTAAGCTGATTTTTTTTTTTTTTTTATTGGTATGCTTTTGGTATGCTGATAAATATAAATTATATATTTTTACTATTAATGATAAATTGTAAATTTTTGCTATTAATGATGAGGGCCTGTATGGCCGAGTGGCTAGCGCTCTGGCGCTCGGTACCACAGGTTTCGGGTTCGAGTCCCGGCGGTGCCATGGATGTTTGTAGTGGTTCGGAATCCACTTTAAACCTAATAGGATTGTAGAGCGTTGCGGGGCATTGTTACTCCGCGTCCGTGGCTTATCTTCAAGTAACACGCACCCCTGGGTAATGCAAAGTGAGTAACGTCTGTGCAGCACTTGCCTTAAGGCATCAAAGACAATTGTCTAAGTGGTTGCCACTGGTGGCAATAGAAAGAAAAAAAAACTATTAATGATGAAGCATTGTTTTTTCCTAATGCAGCTGGCAAACACTTAGACAATTGTAGTTGATGCTTTAAGGCAAAGCGCTGCAACGACGTTGCTCATTTAGCACTACCCAGGAGTTGCTTGTAACTTGAATATAAGCCATTGACGCAGAGTAATAGTACCCCCGCAACGCTCTACGATCATGTTAGACCGGGACATAGGATTTAAAGTGGATTTCGAACCACTACAAACATCCATGGAACCCCGGGACTCGAACTCGAAACCTGTGGTACCGAGCAACAGAGAGCTGGCCATCAGGCCCGAATGTTGAAGCATATACAGGGTCCTTATAAAGAAATACGAGTCCCTAGCTTGTCTCTGGATCCCTGTTCCATCATATTATTGTAGGAATCTTGTTAAAAAATATTCTACACTCTACTGAGTAGATTTCGTATTTCCCTTGGTATGCTGATAATGATAAATTATATATTTTTATTATTAATGATAAATTATATATTTTTATTATTAATGATAAATTATATATTTTTATTATTAATGATAAATTATATATTTTTATTATTAATGATAAATTATATATTTTTATTATAAATGATAAATTATACATTTTTACTTTTAGTAATGCGCTATTAATGTTGAAGTATATACAGGGTGACTATAAAAAATATCAGTCCCTAGCTGGATCCCTGTCTTATTATTGTAGAAATTTAGTTAAAAATATTCAACACTCTACTGAGTAGATTTCGTATTTTCCTTGGTATGCTGATAATGATAAATAATATATTTTTAATATCAGTGATATGCTATTAATGATGAAGTATATGTACTGGGTGATTATAAAAAATATGATTCCCTAGCTATCACATCTCGATATATGAATCCCTAGCTATCATACCATTCACAGAAACTAAAAGTTTTTTTAAAGTTATTTTGAGGAATGAGCTCAAGTATCATATGACAAACATCAGTTAAACTCTAACAGTTACGGTTTCAGGGACAAGATTTCGAAAATTTCAAAAGGCAACATCTGCTTTACCTATATTTCGTTGAATTCCGTACATTTAATTTACAGACAGAATTAATGTACAAATGTTGCATGAAAAGAAAATCTTTTAATTAAATTAAATGCATAGAAAAATAGATCGTCAGATAAATTTACTTTACAAAAATAAAATAGAAACTCAATGGAGTTAAAACCGTATTTCTTGTGGTGGAAACCTGTAGTTTCCATACCAAATAAAGAGTAATTTCGTAGTTTCAGAAGCAGCTGTAACATATCCTCTTAGTAAAAAGCTGTGAAAGAGCAAAAACTATCTCAATATATGAGTCCATAGCTATTATATCATTCACAGAAACTGAATGAAATTTTGGTTTAAGGAATTTTGAGGTATAAACACAAATAATATGAGAAACAGCGGTTGAACTCTAACAGTTACGCTTACAGTGACACGATTTCAAAATTGTCAAATGGCAACCCCTACTTTACCCATATTCAGGGCCGGATTTTCCTATAGGCTAACTAGCTTCAGCCTAGAGCCTCAAGATCAAGAGGGGCCTCATATTATTCGCGCCACATTTTTTATAAGGATTTAACCTTTATTTATTATCCATGCCACATTTTTTATAAAGATTAGTACCAATCACAACATGTTTCATTTAACATATTGATATATATCACAGTAATGATGTGTTTTATTATCTCTTATGTAATTTACAAACTTAAAAATGGGAGGTGAAATGACCTCATAAGTGGAATAGCCTAGGGCCTCTTTTCATCTAAATCCGGCCCTGCCTATATTTCGTCGAATTAATATACGTACATTTAATTTACTGACAGAATTAATGTACAAATGATACATGAAAAAAAGTCTTTTTATTTGTATTAAATATACATAAAAAATAAGGCATAGAAAAAGAAATCGTTAGGTGAATGTACTTTCCAAAATAAAATCGAAACTCAATTGCGGCAAATCGGATTTCTTGTGCTGGCAATCTGTTGTATTTTCTGCAGTATTTTCCTTACCAAAAAGAGTAATTCCCTAATGTCAGAAGCAGCTGTAATATATCTCTTAGTAACAGCTGTGAAAGAGCTTTTTGGGGTTTTCTGAGGTATGATTTAGATTACAATGTTTAACTTTGTAACATCGGCAAAAGTTAACATTGTAAGTTAAACAAGTTATTTAAACATTGTATCCTTTTTTAGACAACCTTAAATTGCAATTATTTGTATTTTTAATTGCTTTTTACTAAAGAAATAAGGCTACTGTGTCATAATATAAATAAATTCTAAATTTGAAATAAAAGTTTTCAATAAAATAAATATTAATAGATAAAAACTTGATTTTTAAATTTATGCTATATATGAATTAAGAAATGGTTTGATATGAAGTCTTTAGATGCAATTCAGTTTTCCTTTGTAGACAAAATGTATTATTATTATTGTTATTTAAATTACAAATAACTTTCCTGTGTGGATCCGGGTTAAAATAGCCCCACTGTAACCTATGCAAGTCGTAAAAACACGTATAACATATTGGGGTAAAGTCAGATTTCTCCCTTTGGATGCCCATGTATTTGTGCCGTAAGGTCAAGGATAAAAAAAAAAGCTGCTTTTTTTACCTTTTATTATGCAACATCAACAGGTTCATAGACTTGGTCTATATGTTGTTGTCGACCAAGTTGGATAAGAAACAACGGCAACAAAAGAATTGTTAGGTAATGCCCTCAATCATAATGTAAAATAAAAAGGAAAGGCAAAGCATATTATTGAGGTATAGATCTACAAGAAATAATGCCTTACTAAAATTAGAAGAAACGTAATGTTAGTATTCAATGCAAACATGAATATAATAACGTTTCTTTAAAGTTTATCAAAGCTGAGCCTTCATATGTAAATTTAATTGAATAAAAAATTAATAAGCAATTTGAATTTTTGTATCTGATTTCAAAATCTTTGTGGAATGAATTTTTAAAATGTGAAATCATATTATAATCTTATATAAATTGTTATTTTCAATATTAAAATGTTAGAATACATTCATAAATGCTCTATTAAAACGATATCATTTTTCGTAGCGAAACATGAACTATGTCTAATTGTTTAAAGTCTTATTAATCACACATATTAAAGCTACTTCAAATCTGAGTGGTCATATAGTTATAAAATATAGCATTTAAGTCTATTTAAAAAATAAAATGGTCTTTTACAGCCTTCTTTTAAACTGTTTTACTCCATCTCACCATTTATCATGTTGTACAGTTATCAACATTGAATTACAATTGATATTTTCAAAAAATATTATAACCTTCATGCATACCCATTAGTGACCCAATGGTAAAGAATGCAGCTATGATGCAGAACAAGGGTTTAATTTCCGCTGGTAATGACCGCTACAGTAACATCTTTGAAAGTAAGTGTCTCTGTGGAGATTATGATAGAATGTCTCCTATCGATATTTAGACTATCTCGTTGTAAATATGGAGAATTTCTTCCGTATGATGTGCAAAAAAGCAAGTCAATTGGTTACCTTGAAAGCCTTCTCGGTAGCAGGAAAATTATGCGTTGTTACTACTACCTTTTTCCCTAAATAAAATGTAAAATGTGATTTTTTTGTAATAAAAATGAGGAATTATATCTGAATATTTACAATTATCAAAAGCAGAAAGAAAAGCAAAATATATCTGTGATTCTTCCATATAAAATAAGATACAATGTGTAAATGGAAGCGTGTGTAAATGCAGTGTTTAAATAAACGCTTTTTTTGTATCATATTTGATAGAAGTTTGAATAACAATTTTATTTTATTGAATAACTAATGATTGATAAAGAATTTAGAAAAATAAGTGAAACTAGACACAATGGTAGATTTAATTTTTACTAAAATCATACTAGTATAAAGTGTTTTATATGTTAAACTCTACTACCTTAAAGTACCAAGGTTATTTACTCTAATCTTTTAACTTTACTCCTTTTAGTAATATCATTTGATATCATGTAATATCATTTGATAATAATAATATCATTTATAATAGTAATATCATTTATAATAGTAATATCATAAATAATAGATTTAGTAATATCATTTGATATCATCATGAAACAACTGTAACTTGATATTTGCTAACTGGATCGTTTCAATAAACACTTTTTTGCGTGTCATATTTGACAGAAGTTCGAATAACAATTTTATTTTATTAAATAATCAATGATTAATAAAATATTTATTAAAAATAAATGGAGCTAGACACAATGATTGATTTAGATTTTGCTAAAATCTTACAGCATAAAGTATTTAATATGTTAAATTCTATTACCTTAAACTACCAAGGCCATTTACTCTAATCTTTTAACGTTACTCGTTTTAGTAATGATGCATTACTGGTTTTAGCAATGATACATCATTTCTATGAAACAACAATAACTTGGTTTTTCCCTATTTCAATTTAAATAAAGTAAATTGGAATGGCAATTTTTTTTCATCCCCTTTAAGTATTCTATTATCTAGAAAATAAAAATAATCCATTGTTTGAGGTGTATTTCCGAAACCATAATTAGTGGTTGAAGAAGGAAACGTGATTTTGGGAATCAGATAGAAAGGAAATAAATTAGGAGTTCCTGAAATTCTAATTAAAACTTGACAAATTTTACTATCCCTATATGCATACGTTTACACACTGTTTTTATATATGCATCCTTGCTCCACCATTTGTTACCAATATGGTGTATTTCAATAGTGAATTAGTCACTAGTGTGCCATTTACGT
>BPLR01004729.1:0-66871 GCA_021605095.1 Caerostris extrusa
CATATTAGACATTGACTTTTACTGGGACATTTTACATTGATATGTCAAAACTCATCAATTTCCCAGTAAAAGTCAATGTTTAATATGTGCAAACTCATTAGACATTGATTTTTACATTGATATGCCCAAACTTCGTCAAAGTCTAATGAGTTTTGCACATATTAGACTTTGACTTTTATATTGATGATTGTGGAGATATTAGATATTGATTTTTTTATTAACTAGAAATCCCATAATTTAGGTGTAATATATAATGCATATAAAAACATTGAAAATAGAGGTTTTCATATAATTATCTAAAGTTCCTTATTACGGTTAAATAAGAAGGGATAAAAAGATATACAGCAAACTTATTTCGATAAAAATTAAATTGATTAGAATTATATAGCAATATAATAGTAATGTAATACATTTCATATAAACTGTGAAGTTATCGAATATACACTTTTCAGTGGATTAAATTACATTGCTTGTTTTTCCTTTGTTATAGGATGATTCAACATTGAATTTAAAATTACAATAAAACTGTTGATTTAGAGGTGAATAAACAATAAAACTACTGCTTTTTAGAGATAAGCCATTTCAATGCAGATTTTTATATAATAATTAAAGTTTTTTTTTTGTTTTTAAGAATTTTGTTTAATTATTTCATTTTAATTGGCAGACAAATAGTTTTACGAACCATTGTATGTGTGAAAATATTTTTATGTATACTAAAAATACATAAATCAGTTTAAATCTATTAATTTCTATCACCAAATGTTTTAAATCGGACATTTTTTGCAAAAAATATTCATAAACATTTTCTTTCACATGAGGAAATTTTCCAAAATTAAAAAATAAAAAGTGAAGTCCAAATAAAACGAAATGCTGAATTATTCTATTTCGAATGTATGATTCGAGTTTTACTCATCAAAAAAATAGCTTTAAAAAATACGCGGAAATACATAGTTTTCAAAATAATTTTTTATCAAAACCTTATTACAAAACTGATCTTTGGAAAATCAGTTTTTCATCTATTTTTCATATTCAGAATCTTTGCACTACAATACGATGTTTTCTGCAACATAATACCGGCTTATTTTGAGAAGATCTTCTAATCCGATTCTGGATATCTGGACTCTTGATAAAATATAAAAGGAATTGATTACTTTTTATTTTATTTTAGATAGAATCGATATAAATATTATCCAATATCTTGATAAATAATACTCAAATCGAAAGAAGATAGTACTAAAACAATAAATACGTCATCTTTTATTTTATGATATTTTATTAGAGAACACTGGTTTAACGATTTTCGTAGTTTACAAATTGACAATGGACCAAGATGACCTGGTGGGTGTTCGCTGGTTTACTGAATAAGAAAAACTTGGATCAAAAACTAGACAAAATTACAAAATTTGTTTCTGTTGCCAGTAAAATAATTTTCAAAGTTGTTGCTTAAATTTTGCAAAACAATATATTTTTATTTATTTAGCTACACAGCCGTTATTTCAATGTAATTTGTGAGGATTTTTATTTTATTTATTCATTTTAACAATCTTGAACCTCTTCAAATTTTCTAAATACATTATTTTTTTCTAGAAGACTCTTTTTCATAAAAGCACCTGGCAATTTGACGACTTCATTAAATTCTTAGAAATAAACATTTTATAAATTACCAGTAAGACTATTTTAAGTTAAAAATAAATAAAAGGGATATTTTTTTACTTCCTTTTTTTTCCACTTTTACAACTGAGGTTTAATTGCAAGAACAGGAAATGTTCTTTTATGCAAAGATCTTTTCAATAAAGAACATCTTAGAAATTCCTATATTAATTAATTAGAAAAAAAGTTGGCAACGGACTCTAATGGAGTGAATTTCCAGTAGAGGAAACATTTTAAAAATTACCCTCCTACGTGAACTTTTTTGAAAGCATCCCTTTTTTTCCTTGGAGACATCGAACTTTTTAATTACGCATATTTTTTAAGACATATTATTTCATTCCTCAGAGGAAATTTTAAATTTATTAAGTGTCTCAGATGCAAAAAAAAAAAATGTTGAGATGTCAACTATTTTTTACCAACCAAACTGTTGAAATAAACAAGAACTTATTAGCATTGAATTAAATTTATTAAAAAAGGTAAAAAAATTTCAAAAAATAATTAAATGTGCTTTTATCGCTGACACTTGTGTAGTGATTTGTAGGCGTACAAGTGAATTTAATTTTAACTTCAGCAGGAATCAATTTATTGTTAATTATTAAAATTAATTTATTTGAAATACTATTACGATGGAACGGTGTGAATTGTTTTTCAAAATTTTCTACCCCACATTAGCCATTTACCCCTTCAAAGTTCTCTTGGAAGGAATTGCATTTTTAAATAAGTATTCTTCTGTTTTTAAATTACTTATTGTTGTTGTTCGAATGCAGACTGGCAATACCAGAGACAGTTAATCTTTATGGCATAAAAGGGGGCTGCACCGTTGTTACATTTAGCACTACCCAGGGGGCACGTGTAGCTTGAGAAATATGCTACGGACCCAGTAACACCCCCCCACAAACACACGATTTTATTAGATCGGGAACTACAGTTTAGGTGAAATCCAAACCACTGCAGACATCCATGATCTCCGGGACTCGAACCCGAAACCTATGGTTTTCGAGCTCAGAATGCTAGCTACTCGGCCATCAGGCACCTAAAATTACTTATTAAATAGATTTTTTATATTAAAACACTTTATTTCCACAAAAAACGAGAAAATCCCGAAAATCCTTCCTCTGGCTTCCAAAATGTAGGTACCTATATAACCCTCTAAAGTATTCAAATTGTGGTGAGAAAAATATACGTGCAGTGTAAAAGACTTTCCATGGTGCACTATTGATACTGAATCTACTACTGTAAAAGCAAATGCAGGTCAAAAGTGACCTTTGTTGAAACATCTCAATCTGGTAGTAAAATATAACATTTGAAAACAGCTTTTCAAGTAACATATTAATTTCCTTTTTCAAAAAAGCCTTTATTTTTATAAATAAAAGGTTGTGTTGCACTTTTCTTTTAATGTCAATGTTGTTGTATTTTGGGTGCGCAGTAGATCTACCTCCCCGTGGTGTATTTGGTACTTTTGGCCACTTTTGAGTGGCTAAAGATTGCAACTTGGCATTATTGTTAGATTAATGAACTCTGTTTCAGCATGTTTTGTTGTATTTTCTGTTTTTCTCGTTGTGCTTTTTTGTAACTGTTCATAATCTGCCATTGGAAATAACAAAAAAAATGTTGTATTTTAATGTCTTTCACTTTGGCTAATCTCATTCTTCACTGATCAGCAGATTCCTGGATGTTCAGTTAGACTCCATAATTTATCGTCCTGATTTGGAACGAACATCTCCATTGTGACGTCTGGATATTCGTCCACTTCTCCATATAGCCAAACGAAACGTTCAGGTGTACAGATTTACTGTGCGACACAACCACGATAACTTTTAATGTGACTTATCTCAAGTTTCGGTCAGCTTGATTGCCAATTGGCCAGCGCGCTGGCCGTTGGCATCACAAGTTCAATCCTGGCGGTGACATAGATGTAAGTTAGGCGTTCGGAATCCACTTTAAACTGTAGATTCCGATCTAATTGAACAAAGAATGTGCACAAAATGATATAAAGCGACAAACTAAACCTCACAAGTTTCAAAACGTGCTCTAGGAGTACCAAAACACGACTACACAACCACCAACTCAACTCAGCCCATAAAAGATCTATAAAACAAATTTATGAATATTTAAAATTTTAAATGTTTTCAAAAATCTAAATTTACAGCGGCAGATAACTTGGCATTGTTCAACTCCAATATTTCTACTCCTGAATCTTAACATCGAAATAGTGACAATTCAACAGAGAATCAAGGATGACAGAAACTCTTCTTGAGATTCAATCATTTATCTTTAACTGACAGAAGACTTTCAACATAACCTGATAAGTTCCTATTTCTGTCAATACAGAGTTTAAAGGTATGATCGTAACAATGTAAAATAATAATTACTTATTTTATATTTTTTTAACCATTAATCATAAAAAAATAGTTTAAATTTTCTGAAACACACTAACTTGTTAAATGCCATTGTATTATAAAATATAATTATAATTGAGTCATATGTATTTTCATATAATCTTGATGCAAAAATTAAATCCTACATATCATTCGTGGAAATTGTATGAAATTGCTATTTATTCTATCATATCCTCATAATGTAATATTTAAAATTGTAATGATTTTTAGTTATTTTTATATACTTAATATGCTCAATGAAAATTCGTGTTTTCTTTCATAGAAGATATAAATCACTTTAATTTTTGGTTGAAACATCAAAAATTTATTGAAGTTACTTCCAAGTTGTTTGAAATATAAATAATTTAATTTTTATTTCTTAAATTACAATGAATTTTTACTTAAAATTTTTCCGAAGTGCATATTCTCTTCATTTTTTCTTTTTTTTTTTTTTTTTATTTATTTTAAGCTATTAATACATGAAATTATAAAATCAATCGAAATATTTGGAATGAAATGTATGTTTTGTGAACTAAATGTTTCATTTATGCGATTTTTTGTGAAATAATACTATTTCAATTTTAATAAATTGAATTTCTTACCTTAATTATTTTACTGTGTTGCTCACTTTTAATGAAATAAATTCATTTTTTAAACTTTCTTAACTTTCAACTCTTAATAGAATGCAACAAATTACCAGTGTTAAAAATACGAGTGATTTTATTTGAAAATCTATTTCAAATATCAGGAAATTTTTCAATTTATATATGTTGAAAAATAGCTCATTTAAACCTATAAATAAATATTGTAAAGAGTCCACGCTACTATTAGAATATGTTTCATAATCAAATGTTTGTATATAGCAATCTAGTCACAATTAAGTTACCTGTTCGTTTTTTTTTTTTTTTTTTTTGGGGAGGTTATAACATTCAAGTCACGCTTGAGATCCTAAAAAATATTTTATAAATAATTCAAATTTTATGTAAAATTTAAACAACTTATAATTATTTATGTTATTGATAAAAACAAATTTACAATTTAAAAAAATGAAAAGGCTTACAATATAGGCAGCTTGTGTTTGTTTACACATAATTTTATAATTTATTTTATTTTTCTTCCTTATAATAAGACCGAGTGAAAAAGGGAATAACTTGCAGCTATCTTAACTACGTGTAATAAACGCACATTAATTTTTTAAAGTTAAATTCTCAATTTTTCTCATAAAAATATTAAATTTTTGTACAGAAATAAAGGAGGATTGAAAAACAAAGCTTTTTTTCAACTAATAAATGAAAGGGCTTACAATACTGACAGCTTTGTGTTTGTTTTAAACATAATTTTATAATTTATTTATTATCTTCTTCCTTATAAGACTGATGAAAACAGAATTAACTTGCGGCTACCTTAACTACATGCAGAAGATTAATTTTTTATCGTTAATTCCTATAAAGTTCTCTTAAAAAATATTCTCTTGTATTTAGCAAACAGATCTGAAAATCATATGAAAAATGAAAGAATAATTCTTACAATATTTGGCATTCCGTTTGTTTTAAACATAATTTATTATCTGCCTTGTAAGACTGATGAAACGGGATTACTTACAAGTACCTTTACTACATGTAAGAATGGTACATTAATCAATTTAAAGTCTGATAAACAAATATTAAATCTCTTTTGTATTTAACAAAAGGAACATTGACAATCAAACTTTTCAATCCAATAAATGAATATTTTGAATGGAAAGTTGTTTAAGTAATAATCTAAATCAGACCTTTTATCAGAAGCAGTTATATATTTTTATTATTATTAAGTATTTATTTTATCATTTTAATACTTTTTAAGTTTTGACATATCAACAAATTCAAGACCATGACACCAAAAAAGATTGCATGTTATTTCCAAATTGAAAAAGTAGTATGGTTTCGAAATTGACAAGCCAAAAATTTTGACTGCCAAAATAGTATGCCAAAAAATTGCCAAGCTAACAATCCAAAATTAACAAAGCCAAAAATTTTTGACAAAATTGGGCAAAAAATCTAATGACCTAAAGTCTATCCGGTTTTTCCTCCTTTCCTAAAACAATGAAGCAAAACTTATCTTGATTTTTCGTCTGTGTGTAATCATTCAAATTGCTTTGTCACAACTTGGATATAGTGTTATAAGTTTTCGTATTGCAACCTGAACAAGGCTGAACCTGCTATATATCTATTTCATATTCTTCCCCTGACCTCTGATTAAGTTTCTAGTAAGCAACAAATTACATTTGGGGGTATTTAATCCCAGATGCCACAATGTGAAGGCAATACAATAGCCATTTAGTGCTGCACCCTGAATAATGCTGAATCTGCTGCATATCTATTACTATTGATTACAGTGGGGGAATGACCACTGGTTAAGTTTTCAGAAGACAAATTACATATTTGTCTTGAAATTTACTGAAAACTTTTTAAGCCAAATTCCATTTATTTTTTTAATATTATTTGATTATATTTAATTTATTGTGCGTGAAAACGTTACAAAATTGTGAATACTTTTTAAATTAAATTTTCCAATACTCAAGTAAATTAAAATACGAAATTATAAAGAATTTTGTATTTTCCATATTATACATATCCAAAAATTTATACGTGTTTATACTAAAAAACGATATTACAATTTAGGAAATATTACTTGACTAATAATTTTAAATTTGCAAACTAATGTTGTACTTTACATTTATCTTAATCGCTTCAATATTTTTAATAATCGATATAATGTTTAATGTTTTTAATCGATATAATGTTTTTTAATTCTTTAATTTAATATAGCAAATACGCTAGATTTAAATTAAAGAATTTTACTATTTATTAGTAAAATGTTGTATTTTCCAAATATACATATATCAAATTTATACACGCTTATACTAAAATATTACAATTTAATGGAATTATTTTGAGCTATTTGATTATAATTTGTATTGATTTGCAACTAATATTGAAATTCTAAATTTATTTTAATCTACTAAATGTTTTTAATAATCTATATAATTCTTTAATTTAATATATCAAATACGCCAAATTTAAATTAAAGAATTTTATTCTATTATATAAAATTTACAAACTAGTTACTAACATTACTATAAATAAAATAAAGAACTTTCATATTTTTATAAATATGTACATAAAATATTTTTCGTACTATATTTAAAAATATAATTAGTAAAAATAGGTATTTCCTAAAAGCAAATTGATTCAATTTCGAATAATTGACATTCGTTTTATACACAAAATTTTTTTCTACAATTTTTAAAAATTATAATTCGCAAATATCAAATAAATATCACTTACCTCACACAATAATTCGAATATTTAGATCAAAAATTTGACCTAGAACTCTGTCCTGTAAAAATATCGTAGCACGAATTGCGGTGATAAACTGGCTCCTTTCCCTATAAGAAATCAGGTAAGTAGTTGCAAATCGTCAAAGGTTCCAAAACTGCGCCGAAAATGTTGCTAAATAGAAAATATATAAGTTTTCTCCCGTGGAACTTTTGCCACTGCGCATGCGCGCCCCTCAACTCTCAGCTCGGATGTTTATTGGATGCGCCCACTTTATTTGATTGTGACGTCACGCCGATGGCATCGATTGTAGTCTTCTTCCCAGGAAAAAGACAAAAGATGAAAAAAAAAATATATAAAAATAATATCCCGGAAAATATTTCATGAAGATTCATATCTTAGAAAGAGAGATTTGGGGGCAACTAAAGAACGCCATCAAAGTTCAGGTTAAAATATGGCAGGCAACATTTTTTTGTTCGGATTTTATCAGACGATAATTTACAGTGGTAATTTCCGAGAATATGTAGGAGTTAGAAGAGCTATGAATCAGAATTAGCGATTCTTCTTGAGGGTGTGACCTTTTTATTTGTGTGAGGGTGTGGTATTAAGGTTTGTTTGCAGTTTCCCAATATTGTTTCTTTAATAAAGAACTGATTTTTTCTCATATTTTTTAGTCTCTTTTTAAGAAACAGAACCTAATATTTTTAAACAACTTAAAGTGACTAAAATAAGCTAAATTCTAATAATAAGAATATTGTTTTTGAAATCTGCATTGTTCTGATGTCACAAAATAAGTTTTTAGATAATTTTAAAAGTTGTGTACTTTTGTTCTCTAAATTTAATGCATTTTATTTGAATATACAGTAACTTCTGTAAGTCGAACTGCTGAGAGACGCCAATATTTCGACTTATGGAAGATTTCATCCACGTTAAATCTGTGTAGGAACATTCGACTTGTAGAGGTTTCTAGACTTTCAACTTATTTGAGTTAGAGAAATAAACAAAAAATTCAAGTTACGGAGGTAATAAACATGCCGATTGAAACTTAAAAGTTATATTATGCACAACAAAACTTAAATAATTCCAAAACAACCTTAAAATAAAAAAATACGTATTAAAAACAAGTTGATATTATTTGTTGTTGTTGCTGTTTTACGCTTAAACAATCTGATCTGTTTTTTACCAGAGTAAATATCATCTAGGCTATAAAGAGTAGAAATATTTTTTTCTTCCGATGTTATTTCATAGAATTGGTTATTCTATATACTCATACATTGTTTTCCAGAAACAATTAATGTGTATTGTTTATAAACTATTAATATAATTGCATTTTCTTTTCGAGCATATAGAGGTAATTAGTATCAAATGATCGAGTTGCAAAGGTTGTAAAAATCAAACATTGCTAATGTTCGAGATAGAGGTCCATTTTTTTTTTGTAAAAAGTATAGAAAAATATATTCCAAAAATGGCTTGTGGGGATAACTATCGTTTGTTGACATAGAGACAAGAAATTTTCGAGTAATGGAGGTTTGGGTATTTAGTTGTATGGAACAATAATTTGTTTCCTGAGTTTGAAAAGTTAATTTGTTTGAGGCTTGACTTAAAGGGTTTCATTGTAATACTTGAAAATATGTGGAAATACTATCAAAGCTTTCTAGAAAATGTGCATTTTCAACATTTTTAAGATAGTATGTTAATGTATAGCATTAAATATATAATTTTAAGATTAATAAACTAACATAATAATATTTGTGTTTAGAGTGTTAAAATCTGCATTTGTTTTAGATGAAAATGATAATCACATAATACAAAATAATTTTTTTAAATAATTTGTAAATTGTGTCCTTTTTGTTCTCTAAATTTAATATGTTTTTCTAATATTCTGCATTTTAAAGATTTTAAATATATTTTATTAAACTTAATAAAAATTATTTAGACTTCTAAAACTTTTATACCTATCACAATTGTTTAGAAAATGCCATTTTTAATTACATTCATGATAAATTTGTGTAATGTATGTCATTAAAATATGAAATTTATTAAATATTTTGTTTAAAACTTATTATTGTTTCTGAATTTACTTTTGGATATTTATTTTATATCTAATGCATTTGGGCTTAGTTTATAATTATGTTTTTCTTTATTTATAAAAGTAAATAATGTATAATTATTATTTATAATTTATTAATAATTATAAATATTTATAATTTAATTATTCATAAGAATTCATAACATATATTCAACTAAATTTATAAATATTTAAAAAGTATTTAGTAATCGTTAACGTTTTTGCATATAATAAAATATAATTAAAATTTCCAATTATTGAATTGAACAAGTGAATATTAGATGTTCAAAAAAGCTATTGCTCCACTTATTAAATGAAACCGGCATTATTGATATTTATATTTTGCTTTGGATTATTTCAAACCGATGTGAAGACTTGTGCAGCATCAAAATAATATGGGGTACGTTAATAAGTGTTATGATGCATGTTAATTTTTGTCATATAAGATTATCTATAATATAGTTCATGACCTAGTGATAATGTTAACACCTAATGTGCCAGTTTGGTTTGTCACGGTAATTTTGTGTGCACACTTTGGGCTCGTGGGCGGGATTCTGCAGTTTAATGTGGTTGAACAATTAAAACATTCATGCCATGGACAGGATTCCGAACCTGGCCGACCGTGGTGCCAAAGGGCGCTAGCCAATTAGCCATTAGGAAACCATAATGTGCAGGATATCTCCGTTGTTGCTGCTTTCAGAAAATAGAAAACCGATGGCAGTTGTGACAATGCGTGTAAAGCGTCTCGCGTCGATAGTCGAGCTACCTAATAGGAATTTTCAAGTTTTCTCCCATATGACAAGCAAATGCGGGGCAGTTATCCCTAAAATGTCCTCCCGGAAGACGCGAAGTTTTTGCCCTCATAACCCATCGTTGGTTTATTCACGTTCATGTTCGCATGAACACGAGGAGCTTTCGTTGGTTTGTTCGTGTCACACATAAATGGAACACGAGGCGTTGTTGGGTTGTCTATGTCACACATACACTCAAAGAGCCGAAACATTATGACCACCTGTCAATAACGGGTTGGCCCACCTTTGGCGCGCAACACCCTTCAACCCGCCTTGGCATGGATGCCACAAGTCCTTGGTAGATTGCCGCAGACACAATTGTACCAGATGTTTAAGCAACGGTCACGCAAATCCGAGATATTGCGAATTGGTGGTCTTTGAACTCTGAGCTGCCGTCCAAGGACATCCCAAATGTGTTCTATCGGATTGCGATCCGGTGAGTTAGGCAGCCAGGACATTAACTGGAATTCAGCATCATGTTCCTGGAACCACTCCAACACATTTTTAGCCTTGTGACAAGGGGCGTTGTCCTGTTGGAACATTCCATTTCCAGCTGGAAAAACAGAGGCCACGTAAGGGGTGCAACTGGTCCGCAATCATGTTCAGATACCCGTAGCATTCATGGTCTGCTCTACCACAGCCACGGGTCCCAGAGACGCCCAAGAGAACGTCCCCCAAAGCATAATACCGCCACCACCGGCCTGTGTATGACCTACTGTACATTGAGGGAGCAACTGTTCGCCTTGAAGACGGCGTATCCTGACACGGCCATCGGCGTGATGAATGACAAACCGTGATTCATCTGACCAAGCAAATCTCTCCCACTGATCCATGGACCAGACACGATGTTCCCGGGCCCAGCGCAGGCGCAGTTGGCGATGACGCTTGGTCAGCAAAGGCACACGAGTGGGACGTTTGCTGCGTAACCCCATATCCAACAGTGTCCGCTGAACAGTGTGCTCAGATACTATTCTACTTGGCCCTGCATTGTATTGGGCTGTCAGCTGAGCCACTGTCTGGCTCCGGTTTTTGCTTCACCATGGACAGTCTCCGACGGCCTTTTTTCTTTGATAGCGTGTGGACGTCCAACACCTTGTCGTCTACTGCTGGTTTCATTGTCATTCATCCACTTTGCATAAGTGCTAACAACTGTAGATCGCGAACAACCCACGAGTCGTGCAGTTTCGGAAATACTTGTTCCGAGCCTTCGAGCCATTACAATCTTCCCTCTATCAAAGTCGCTTAGATCAGCAGCCTTTCCCACCACACACAGAAGTAAGTGAAAGAATGATTCTTCAGACTCTCCAGCAGCAGTTAAATACTACTTCCACCTGATCACGTGCCTTCCACGTCATCCAGGCGAGTTCATTGCAAAATGTAGGGGTGGTCATAAAGTTTTGGCTCTTGAGTGTAAATGGAACACGAGGCCTACCATTATGCAAAAATTAATGTACATATACTATACATACTATTTCAAATCAAAATTATCAGTGTAACATTTATGTAAGTTATAATTTGTTTAGGTACGTTTTGTAAAAAGAATAAGGAAAACGTATAGATAAGTATGGTATATATTAGATAAGTATAGTATAGTATCGTATTGATAAGTATTATACTTGTACTCTATGGTTTTTGTTTACTTTTTTCTGCTGGTAATCCTTTGAAAATAAATCCAAGGTTAAGTTTCAAGACACAGTTCACTCCATCTCACTTTCAGCAGAATTCATTTTCTAAAGAAAATATTATGGTTCATAGCGATCATCTCGCACGGGTAGCTACATTTATTACTTCTCATATCATGTCCAATTTTTCATTTTTTAAAGTTTTATGTGACAATTTTCGTGAAATAAATTGCTTCTAGTTTCTATTGTAGGTGTAAACGTATCCGTGTAAAAAATACATTAAAAATAAATGTTATGTTCCAATGGCGAATCGAAAAAACAAACATGATATTTATTTAATGTTTTTCATTTTTTATTATTCATTACCTCACTGGAGATCCATATGTAGCAAATTGGCTAGATGAAACGATATTTACTCTACTATTTGAAAAGCATGTGAATGTTTTTAGCTATTTGGACAAATTCTCATCGAAATTTATATACATCTTGATAGAAAAATTTCTAGAATTTTTCACATTTTCTCATGCAAATCCTTCCAAACCTCATTACTCTATTAGTAAATAACGTTAGACATACCTCCCGCCCATCCTATGTTTTTATTCCACTTTTGGCGTTCTTTGAAAACATGTATATGTTTGGCGATTTGGACAAATTATCGTCGAAATTTATATATCTTGATAGAAAATTTCTCAGAATTATTCATATTTTCTGAAAGAAATTTTTCCAAACTTCATCTCTCTAGCCGTTGGTACCATAGGCTTCAGATTCAAACCCTGGCGGTGGCATGGATGTTTATGAGTGGTTCGAATTCATGTTAAACTGTAGGACACGGTCTAATTAGCCCAAAGTGTGGACAAGATGACCAAACCTTTGTTTCGGCAGCGGCCTGCTGGTAAATTGGCTAACGCTCTGTCCTTTTGTACCACATGGTTCAGGTTCGAATTCTGGCGGTGGCATGGATGTTTGTTAGAGATTCGGAATCCACGTTAAACTGTAGGTCCCGGTCTAATTAGCCCAAAGTGTGCAAAAATAGGACTGTAGAGCGACAAACCAAAATACTTCAAACTTCATAAACCCTAGTAGGCAATAACATTAGACCCCCCCCTCCAATCCCATGTTATTCCTTTAAAAGAATTGTTGGTATATTAAATAGTTTCACAGTTAAATATTGATAAAAAGAGTAGGGAAAATGAAACTTCAATCCATTTATAAAAGTTACATGATTTGTTCAGGAAATACTAAAAATAATTTGACAATATATTTCAATTTATATTATACTTAAATGACTTATAAATAATTTTTTTTTCTTGTCGTCGTTGTGTACAAAAATTAATTTTTTATTTAAAAAAATTTGTGGTTGATATACAAAAGAGTGCATAAATTAGGTAGAGAATTTCGTAACTGAATAATTTGCGATATAATAAATTTATGATATTAGTAGAATTACATCTTATATATCGGATAGATGACACTAAAGTCCACCTCTAAAGTGAAATACAGTTTGTAGTTTTTACTCCGTATAATCTTTTTTGTGTGTTTTCTTAACGACTGATGTATAATAACCCTGAAAAAGCGAAATGCTGTTCATAGATTCATGAAACTCACTCCGCTGTTATACATATTTTGAATTGAAATCATTAATCTGCACTGTGGAGGCTCTGATAGCTGAGTGACTAGCGCTCTGGCGCTTATTACCACAGGTTTTGGGTTTTCGAGTCCCGGTTTGTTTAGTTTGTCGCTCTGCGGTCATTTTTTTTTTTGCATACTTTAGGCTATTTAAACCAGGACCTACAGTTTAACGTGGATTCCGAACCATCAATAAACACTCATGCCGCCACCAGGATTCGAACCTAAAGCATTTCGTTATGTGATCACCTTGGGAAATTTTTGTATCTTTTTTGTGTGTATTAAAAATTTTATCATTTAATTTTTAAACAAAATTCTTAAGTTTCGAGATTTGTTTTTACTAATATATTGTTTATTTTAAATGTTCTCTTGTGTGAGCCTATTTATAAAAAAAAAAAGTAAGTAATTTTTTTCGCTTTACAAATTTCCAAGCGATAATTTGCTGTTTTTTTTACGTAATTGGTTAACATTATTAAAATATTTTATCATTTTAATTTTTGTAAACATTTCTTAAGTTTATGGAATTTATTTTTTTCCTAATATATATATTTTTTTAAATGTTCTGTTGTGTAGGCTATTTATATTTTACATTATAAAAACTTATTTGATGTAGTTTTCGCTTTTACAATTTGCCAAACGATAGTTTGCCCTTTTCATCGCTATTTTTTTCAGAATAAAATTTAAAAGAACTAAAGCTATTTTTATTTTATGTAAGTGGGTAACATTATTAAAATATTTATCATTTTAATTTTTTTTTTTTTAAAAACTTCTTAAATTTATAGGATTTGTTTTTCCTAATATATTTTTGGTTTTAAATGTTCTATTATATATGATTATTTATATTTTACTTCT
The DNA here is from genome assembly GCA_021605095.1 of Caerostris extrusa. Taxonomy (NCBI): domain Eukaryota; kingdom Metazoa; phylum Arthropoda; class Arachnida; order Araneae; family Araneidae; genus Caerostris; species Caerostris extrusa. The sequence continues at coordinate 14,305 of BPLR01004729.1, forward strand.
AAAAATCTTATTTAAAATAATTTTCCCTTTGCAATTTGCCAAACGATAACCTGCCCTTTTCATCGATATTTTTTCCCAATAAAATAAAACAGCTTTAGTTCTTTAATTTTTATGTAAATGGGGTAATATTAAAATATTTATCATTTAAAAACTTGAATTTTTTTAGGTTTGTTTCTTCTGAATATATATTTTTTTTAATGTTCTATTGTGTAGGCATATTTATATTTTACTTCATAAAAAAAACCTTATTTAAAGTAATTTCCGCTTTACAAACTACCAAACGATAATATTTTCTTTTCATCGATATTTATTCTTAATAAAATTTACCTAAATTAAAGTTTTTATTTTTGTGTAAATTGGCAACACCGGGTCATATCTTAGCGATTAATTAAAAAAATTATGAATATTCTAAATAACAGTAATTTATCTTTCAAAAAAAAAAATTAATAATACAAAAAAATTATTTAATACCATCAAATAATTTTTAACAAATTTAACAAATATATTATGGAAGTTTTATTCGTTTTGCTCAAATATAAATCGCCAATTTATTTTCGTCGATATTTCAGAATTACTTATCCAATTCCAGCATAGAAAATTTCAGCATATTCATAACACATACTATTCTTAAATGAGACAAATGACAATACGAGATAATATAAAAATCTTCTCATGCGGAAAATGAGATCGAAAACATTCGTTAGACTGGACTCATTAAAATGTCTTCAGTATGAATGGGGAATTAATCTACAATTTAAGACGCTTGGCCAATACCATTCTTTTGGTCACGTACACGGCGTTTACATATACGGTTTATAAAACAATGCATTATTCGGCTGGGGAAAAAGGAAGATTTTCTACAAATGCTCGATTCAATAACGAACTTTATTTTTACAGAATTATAAAGAAATTTATGCAAAGTAAATTATAATGTGATTTATATAATTTATTATTATTTTGTTTAGAAATATAATGATAGTAAAACCTTTTTGCTTATTAAAAATAAAACTTAAATGAATTAGAAATTCATAAATTTAACGTCATTTTGGGGGGCCTGAATGGCCGAGTGGCTAGCGCTCTGGTGCTCGGTACCACAAGTTACGGGTTCGAGTCCCGGCGGTGCCATGGATGTTGTAGTGGTTCGGAATCCACTTTTAAACCGTAGGTCCCGGTCCAATATGATCGTAGAGCGTTACGGGGGCATTGTTACTCCCGTGGCTTACCATCAAGTTACACGCGCCTCCTGGGTAGTGCAAAGTGAGTAACATCGGTGCAGCCCTTATGGCGAAAGACCATGGTCTATTTGCCAGCTGCATTAGAAAAAAAAAAAACTATCTTTAAACTTTATTTACAACCGAACGAGAATCTCTAAAATGTGTATTAAAAACATTCAAGAAATTTCGTGTATACATCGAATGCAAATAATCACTGGATGATTAATTTCTTAAAATGGTTGAGCTGCCTGATGACCAGTTGGCTAGCGTTGGGGGCATTGTTACCCGCGTCCGTGGCTTATCTTCAAGTTACACGCGCCCCCTGGGTAATTCAAAGTGAGTAACATTTGTGCAGAGCTTGCCTTAAGGCATCCAAGACCAAGTGTCTAATTGTGTTTGCCATCTGCATTAGAAGAGAAAAAAAGAAACGTCATTTTGGGTTATTTTATTGCAGGGAATATTATCATATTTAAGGAATTAGTATAGATTTAAAACTTTCCAGAATTCAATTTCTGAAGAAATTTTCCTTTTTGGGGGAAAATTACTTCAAAATTAAACTACAATACTGCTAAATGCAGCACAAATGAAGGAGAAGATGATAAATTAAAAATCTTTAAATTAAAACTATTATGTTATTTGTTGGATATATTTTATTAATAATTTAAATAATTGTATATTAATATTGAGTAATGGGCCTGAATAGCTGAGTGTCTAGTGCTCTGGCGCCACAGGTTTCGGGTTCGAGTCCGGCGGTGCCATGGATGTTTATAGTTGTTCTGAATCCACTTTAAGCAGTAGGTCCCGGTCTCCTATGACTATAAGAGCGTCACGAAGCAGAAGTCAGACTTCTACCTACGGGTGCTCCATCACAACAGAAGCTGCACCCATCCTCCCATGAGGGACACGACCACAACAACAACTGTTGAGTAATAAGTATTATCAATCTGAATAAACTTAATATCTCAATGTTAAACTTACGGTCTCATGGCCGAGTGACTAGAGGTCTGGTGCTCGATGCCACATGTTTTGGGTTAGAGTCCCAGAGGTGCCCTGTATATTTGTAGTGGTTCGAATCCACTTGAAACCGTTGGTCCCGGTCTAATATGACTGTAGAGTGTTGAGCGTAAGGCCGACAATCCTAACCCGTAAAAAGATAACATTTACTGTCCAGGAATCTGCTAGCAGGCAGACGGTCTTGACCCATAATGGGGCTGTTGCGCCATTGATGTTGATGAATATTAAAAGTGAGGCCTAATGGACGAGTGACTAGCGCTCGGTGATCGGTGCCACAGGTTTTAGGTTCGAATCCTGGCGCTACTAGGGATGTTTGTAGTGGTTTAGTATCCACTTTATACCATAGGTCCTTGTCCAATATAACTGTAGAGCGTTGGGCGTAGGGCAGGCAACTGTACTCCTTAAAAACAAAATATCTCATGTTTCGAATCTGTCGGTAGACCTTGATTGGCTACAATGGGTTGTTGCGCCATTGGAGAAGAAAATTACATTTGTTATTTTATATTTATCAACGAAAAGTTCTTAAATAAGTAATATAAAAAAGAAAATTTTACGTCAATTCCTACTTTTTGTCACTCTATTGCAAAAGTCCTTTATAAATAATGTTCATTCATTTTTGTAAGCTTATCTGGCGCCATCTATTGGTAGATACATTCAACTTAAATCTAAAAAAAAAAAATTTAATTAATTAAATTTAATTACTGAATTAATATTTGAAAAACTGCATTAACATCCAGCGTCATCCACTACAAGTTCCAAAAAGAATGTATTAAGTTCAAATACATTCTTTTATTTGTTCAAATTTTCAATCGTTCATAAAATACTTTTTATTCATCCACTCATTTTATGAACGATTGAAAATTTGAACAAGATATATATAGGGAGAGTGGGAGCTAATAGAAGGAATTGAATAACAAATTGTCGTTTTTACAGAAAGACAATTTTAGGTGTTGCCATTGACTGAAATAGAAAACAAAAAAACTTATGAAAGTGTTTCTCCGACAACACTATCAAGAAATAACTTATTACGTTTATTAAACAGAATAAAAAATTTTAATGAAAAGACAAATATAATGATGATTTAATAAATAATTATAAAAATGACTCTGTAAATATAAACAAGAATGCATGCATAGATGCGTGCAAAAAGGAACAAAAAAAGGCTCCGCCCACTCCCATAAAACAAAGTTTGCTGATTTTATGTATTAATAAATTTTTCCCTTTAGGGAAAATTACTTGAAATTAGACTATTTATTAAACTTCGCAAGGATTCTGGGGATTTTTTTTTTTTTTTCCAAATATATCTACTAGTACAAGATATTTTTTACAAAAATAATTCTAGTACTTTTTTACTACTGTGCTTTTATTTTTAGTAAACTATTTTGAATTAATAAAATAAAAATGAAAATCAGAAAAATTGATCAGCATCAACTTCAGTCTTCTGTCCTGCAAAAAAAACGTATTTTAACGACTTTGCGTAATAAAATTAAAACAAGAATTTCTTTAAATTAAGAAAAATAATTGATTAGGTGATTCTTTGCTAGTATTATATGCAAGTTAAAATATTTAACAATTATTCGTCGGAGTTTTAATAATAGCATCCTTAAGTGAAGCAGTTGATTATGTATAGATGTACGACGTAAAGAATAAAGTTTTTTAACTTTCAATAATGCAAAATATGATAAATATTTTTATGTTGTGAAATTTTAATTAAACAATAGCAATAAACTACTCCATTGTATAATACAATGACATTGAGCAATCTGATTTGTGTCAGAATAAATACAAATAATTTAAATTTTTGATGGTTAAAATAAAAATTAGACATTTTTCTCAAATGAGATCTAACATATGTACAGAAATGCTTATTTTGAACTATGTTTTGCAGTATTAACAGAAAGAGGCACGTCTTCTGACAATTAGAAGCACCTGAATGGATAACAGGAAAGTCTTCTGCCATACCATGATCCCCTTGTTGAAAGTAAACAATCTGCAATTTAACATTTATTCCTTAATTTTTTTTGTAATTTAATGAGTAAAATAGGTTTGTCGATACCTAATAGATAAGTTTTATAATCTTATTTTGTAAAAAAATATAGAGCTTGGTTGTTACCAAATTTAATGTTATTTGATGATTCAGTAAGTAGGATAATTTCAGTTGAATTTACTATAAATGCACTTAGGTAATAAAAATTATTTGATTTTATTAAAATTATGGATAATAAATTGTTTGATAAATAAATAAAATATGTTAAACGTTTATTTGTGAAAAATAAAAGTCAAAACTTTTTAATTTGAAGGAAAAATAACATTAGTGAATGCAGGTTATATAGAGAAAATATAAAAGTATATTCTGCTTTAAATACATGTAGTACAAAATAATGAACAGCCAGATATTTAACATATTAAATGTATGGAATTATTAGGAAACAATGAATTTTTATAACTAAAAGGTATCATATTCGACCAATAAAGCGAGTAAAAACTATTACTTTCTTTTTATCAAATGCTTTTTGTGAGTAATATTGTAGCAGAATATTTAAACATATGCTACCATAAAATAATAGTAGTGTACGTTTAACTATTCCGGATATTGTATACTTTCCCTTCATGAACCATTTTAGAAAAATATTTTAAAATTTTTTTAATTGTCGGCGATTAGGGATGTCTCACTTTTGAATTTTCCCATGAGAATATTCATTTAGTGAATTCATAATAATCTCCATCCTGGAGCCTATTTTTGCGTTAATTTAAACTGCATAATGCAGTTGGTTGTTGAGTTTCATTTATTCCATAATATCCTGCAATTGTGGCGTCATGATGTTCTTTGAGAAACTTGCTCTCTATCTCTTTTCATAACTAGTTGAGATTCAGCATCAAGGTAATATGAGGTAACCTTTTTTTCATCATACTTAGCCAGATTTTCATGTTGTCTGGTACTTCCCTAAAGAATTAAATTATCTTAAAACTTTTAGCTGCTCATTTCTCATGTCTCTTGATTACTTGATGGCTTGCATGTGGATATGGCACATATTTCTTTTGCTTGCTTACAAAAAAGATTAAGATAATATATTATCTACAACATTTATCAGGAAGTTAATTTTTAGAAAGAGGAACTAAACCTCTACAGCCCATTTTGTCAACAGCCTAGTAGGTGAATTTATATTCAACCATTTTAGTTTGGTTTTGTCGCTCTACAATCATCTTGTGCTCACTTTAGGCTAATTAAGGACCAGGACTTACAGTTTAACGTGGATTCCAACCACTCACAAACATCCATGCCACCGTTATGGTTCGTACCTGAAGCTTGTGGTACCTATGGCCAAAACGTTAGCCAACTGGTCATCAGGCGGCTCAACCCTTTTAAGAAATTAATCATCCAGTGATTATTTGCATTCGATGTATACACGAAGTTTCTTGAATGTTTTTAATGCACATTTTAGAGATTCTCGTTCGGTTGTAAAATAAATGCTTTCGGATAATCTACAACCTATTTTGATTTAAAATTTTCTGTCTTATGTAGAATATCGTGAAGTGTCGGACTCGAACTCTCTTCAGCTTCAGGCATTCTACTTTCTCTAAGACTCTCCGCACTTGGGAGTGGTCTTATGGCCAATTGGCTAACGCTCTGGTCGTTGGTACCACAGGCTACAGGGTCAAATGCTGTCGATTGCATGGATGTTTGTTAGGGTTCTGAATCCACGTTAAAATGTAGTCTAGTTAGCCTAAAAGTGTACACAAACTGATAGTAGAACGGTAAAAACCATACCAAAACCCCACCCCCTTTGAAAGCATAAATTTAGTGCTATTATTTAACTTCTTTATGTTTTATCTCTGTCAATGACCCAAATTCAGAAATAGGGTTTTTTAGGTTTGGTTTGGTTTGTCGCCGTACGGTCATCTTGTGCACACGAGGTTAAAACAGACCTGTACCTACAGCTAACCTGGGTACCGGTCTGTATCGATATATCCGAACCACTCACAAACATCTATGGCATCGAAAGGATTCAAACCTGAAGCCTGTGATGGTTTTCAGGAATGGACATTTAGATTTTCCCGCTTTATCATACGTGCTCACAAACAATCAATGCAGTAACATTAGGCAAAATGCGAAAGTGCTGTAGGCCATCTGAACACTAATCATTTAATGCCTAAAACTAAAAGCAATTCAACAACCAAAACCGCAAAACATTAGGCAAAAACGAAAAAATAATTCTCAAACAATTCTTATTTAGGCCGCTCATCCCCTTAGAGAGATACGCAGGAAATCACCTATCGGTTGAATTCTAAACATCTTCACTCAAGGTTGATACTAAAAGCCTACTGATATATATGGAAAACGGAGATATACCTCCTGTCTACCAAAAACTAGGGGCCAAAGAGTTGTTTAATGCAAGACTAAAGCATGCAATGCAGTCTCGGGTCAATCGCCAGAATCGTTTTTCGTCTAGAACTCGAATTACCAACCGTGACAAACACGCGTATGGGAGAACTTTCATTGTAAGCAAAACAAAACTGTTTCCGAAGAACAAACTAATGACAAGAAATAGATGTTAGCATAAATAAAACAAGTAATATTAAACAAAAAAATTTTAAGTCAATTCCTACTTTTTTTTTCCACTCTATTGCAGAAAGTCCTTTATAAATAATTTTCATTCATTTTTTTTAAGTTTAAATGGCGCCATCTATTGGTAGATATATGCAACCTTAAATCTAAAAAAAAAAATAATTAAATTTAATTACCGAATTAATATTTGAAAAAAATATATTAACATCCAATGACATCCACTACAAGTTCAAAAAAAAAAAATGTATTTGAACTTGAGTGGACGAATAAAAAGTATTTTATGTACGATTGAAAATTTGAATAAGATATATATAGGAGAGTGTGAGCTAATAGAAGGAATTGAATAAGTAGAACTCTGTAAGCTAACTTATTAGAAACAAATGCACAAAAATAATGAGTCGCAAAAACACACATGAAAACAATTGATTTTATAGCAAAAAAAAAAATGAAAGGAAAGGAAAAATAAAGAGAAGACAAAACAAAGAAATACAAAGATCAATGGATCACCTAGGGCGAGATACTCCTACACATCTAAAGGAGATGTTCTCCTGGAGAGGTAACAGGAAAAGTTTAACAAAGACCCTTCTGCGTTATTAGAATCAATATCCAAGTCACCAGATGGTGAAATTATCCCAATTATTCAAGATGACAATATAGGAGTACATGATTTTCCTCAACAAACTGAGTTTATACAAGAGAAATATTTAATACCTATTTTTATATACTGGCATATGAAGTCGCATATACATGTATATAGTCGTTTTCCAATTAAACGTTCCTAATTGAATTTATTTTTATCATTGTTTTAAAAATGTGTTTGTTTACACTTTAACATGTAAAAAGATACTTTTAAAAAATCAAACTTAAGCAATCTGTTTTTGGATTAAATGCTAGAAACCTACTTTTTCAATTCTAAATAAATTTGTCTGCAGTTGACAAAACAGATATTGAATCAGTTTGTGCCTTGTTTTCACTTATCCGAAATTTTTATTTTTTCCGATTTTTTTTTTTTTTTTTACATTTATTTATTTTTTTTTTTTTTTTAGCAGTTTGTAATTTTTATATTTTCTAATTAAAAATATCCTTACTTCATGGACTATATTATTAATTATGTTGCTAATTCTTTGCTAAATTCGTCATCATATGTACCGCCTTTCAATACAGCATTTTTAATTTTGTAACCGTTCTTCATCCTACGTACTGCAAGAGCTGCCCTGTGGCGTTCAGGTTTGGTTTGGTTTGGTTTGTCGCTCTACGGTCATCTTGTGCATACTTTGGGCTAAGCAGACCGAGATCTACAGTTTAACGTGGATTCCGAACCACTAACAAATCGTGGCGTTCAGGGGAAATGGTCAGTAGGCTTCAAGATTCACCAGAGTGTAAGTACTGTGTAACCTGTTCTCCCGCTGAGAAACGTTTAGTTTGCAGTCTCTCATCCAGAGAGGAAATATAATCCGCGAACCCTGCGCAAACCTGAGTATCGAGTTTTCAGCTTAAAAGGGAATTATATATTTTTATTACTATAATTATATATTTTTAAATGTGTTAAATATTGTATGTGTATGGTATTTGTGAGCGTGTAAATAAAAGCTACCAGTTCTCAAACCTGTGTCTAAAATCTCTACACAACCATACCCAGTTAAAACCAACTGCACAACCTGCACACTACAATCTGGCGCCCAACGTGGGGCCCGCCCTTACCTTCAACACTACAATCTAAGTGTAAAATTATCCTCGATGGCAATAATAAACACATTTGCTAAAATTATCAGATTATTCTGCTTCTTACCTCTAGCAAAATAGCCACATTAGCATATTTAAATAATACAATCCAACAATAAAATGTTTTACTTTTTTCACTTATTAAATAATACTTTAATTTGGGAATACTCGAATGAATAGTATAAATTATAAATAAAGAATTATCCATCTATCAAAATATTATTATACATAATATTTCCTGTGCATTTCAAATCAGAACTGGAAAAAAGATTAATAAAAATGTTTAATTTCTAACGTCTAATTTTTTTTTATGAAGTGATATATTTTGTAGTATAACTCAAAACAATAAGGATTTAAATATCGTCATAAGCGATGCATATAACTAATAACAATAAAAATTGAAGTAAAAATTTATTACAAATTAATGTTAGTAGTATATTTTTATTTCAGTTTTCCCATTGAGTAATTAAATTTTTTTTTTAAAACTAAATATTTACAAGTTATTATAAGTAATTCGTTATCTTCTCCTCAAATTGTACTAGGTAACACTTTTATCAGATTGAATGCAAGATGAAAAATTTGTAAAAAAAAAAAAAAATAATAAATTTGCTGAAACAATTATTTATTAAACAACCAGCTTTATCGATGTCTTCTACAATCGGGAAAAAGATCTCAGTTGAAACAATTCGACGTCCCCTTCACCAATATGGGTTTCATGGCCGTACACTAATACGAAAGCCACTCATCAAGTATGTGAATAGACAAAAGAGAGTGACTTCCGCCAAAGAACATCGTTTAAAGCCTATTTCTTTCTGGAACACTGTAATATTTTCTGATGAAAGTAAGTTTAATCTTTACGGAAGCGATGGACGATTTAAAATATGGAGAGAATCTGGGAAACCACTGGCACCTAAAAAAACACCATTAAGACAGTAAAGTTCGGAGGTGGATTTGTCCTCGTTTGGGGTTGTATGTCGGCTGGAGGAGTTGGAGAGCCTGCTTTTAAATATGGACAAACATGTATATTTGGGGATTTTAAATGATAACTTGAAAAAAGAGCCAGTAAGTTAGGGCTTGGGTCAACTTCATATTCAAGCAGGACAACGACCCAAGCATACAGCGAAGATTGTGATGTTATACTTGCTGTACCATTGCAAGAAGCAATTACACACTCCAGCCCAGTCTCCAGACCTAAACGTCATCGAAAATTTGTGGTCACAGCTAGAGAAAGCTGTACATGAGCAAAAAATCACAAACAAGGAAGTTCTCAAGAAGGTTCAGAGAGAAGAATTGGCTAAAATTTCTGTTGAAACCACTAAAACACTAGTAGAATTTATGTCCAGAAGATTACAAGCTGTAATTCAAGCAAAAGGTTATGCAACAAAATATAAATTTGTACGTTAAAAAGGAAATTAATAAAGGTGTATACTTATTTTTGTGGTGGTGTTTTTCCTCCCGTCTCAGATCTTTTATTTTTTTTCGTAAAAAATAAACGTAACAATTTTATAAGTATGGTACGGTAAAGCATAGACTAAAGTATATAAGGTAAAAAAAATTCAATCATCTTAAAGTAATATTTAATTTGTAATTGCAAAAAGCCACTAAGTTTCTAAGGTGTATACTCAATTTTGTGGTCCACTGTATTTGCACAGATGGTGAAAAATCTTTATTTGACCGAATAAAAGGAGTTGTATCACGAATTATTGCAATACCTACACATATTGAACATTCTTATTGTTGTCTTCATTGTCATCATTTAGTGTCAAAAATATTTTAGATGAAGAAGTTCTGATAATTAATTTTATAAAAAGAATTAAATTCAGGATTATTTAGTTTATTATGAAAAGAAATACAACAACTGTCAACAAATTCTATGTTATAATGAAAATACAAACAAAATCTTTTTTAACCAAAAATCAAGATCTCGTTCGTATCAATATTCTGTATACATTTTTATTTAATTTACACAGAATTAATTTTTATTTATGTAGAATATCCACAAATTAATTCAATAGTTAATAAAAGCCTTAATAAATTAAAACATATTTGTGCAAAAGTTCGTTTCAGCATGTCAGAACAAAAACAAAATACAGAAATAAATTGATTTTGATCATGAAATAGTTTACAAAAACGACAATAGACTGTAATATAATAAAAAGAATATTAAAACTTTTTTTCTTTATATTTACTTCCTAGATTCCTATTATTCTATTGTTCATGATCACGGGTTTGGCGAAATAATTTTATACTCATTAGGTTCCTTAAACTGACAAAGTTTGAAGACCACTGGCTTAATAATTAAAATAATTGAGTTTTGTAAAGGTCCCGCCATTTCATTAAAAGATCTTATAAAAAGATAGAAAATCTGGTAAAATAAGTATATATTACTATCCCAGTGGTAACAGTCTTTTATAATAGACAGTTTGGTACAGTGATATGAGATTCGAATCACTAACATGATTCAAATAGTTCGAGAAAAAAAAATTAATGATTCGAATCAAAAGATTCAATTTATTTTTTGGCGTCATCTATTGTTCTTTAGCAAAACAAATATGATAACTAATTTGTTCATGAAGATATGCACCCTAAACGTTTCTAAAATAACTATTTTAAATAAATGCAGTAAATTTAAATTAATTTCAAATTAATTTTTAAATTTCTTCACCACCATGCATATTTTTTCACTTCCTCGCTAATTTTATTTTTTCATTTCGGAAATGTGATGAACTTTTCTTTGCAACTTAATAAATAACAAGTAATATTAAAAAAAAAAAAAAATTTTTTAAGTCAATTCCTCCTTTTTTTTTCACTATATTGCAAAAAGTCCTATATAAATAATTTTCATTCATTTTTTAAAGTTTATCTGGCGCCATCTATTGGTAGATATATGCAACTTAAATCTGAAAAACCACAAAATTAATGAATTAAATTTAATTACTGAATTAATAATTGAAAAAACTGTATTATCATCCAGTGTCATCCACTACAAGTTCAAAAAAAAAAAAAATGTATTTGAACTCGAGTGGATGAATAAAAAGCATTTTATGAACGATTGAAAATTTGGACAAGTTATATATACCGAAAGTGTGAGCTAATAGAAAGAATTGAAAAAAGGGACAAATCAATCTTTATCTTGTTAAATATACACATTTTTAAATAATTTTATTTTTAATAAAAATTTACAAATCAACTATTCTGATATGAAGAATTAAAGCAATTCTTTATTTCCCATTTATTACATGAACTGAATTTTGCAAACGCATTCTTTTTCCCACAGAAAATCTACCATTATGTTTATCTAGAAAAATTTCTCAAATACAAGATTTGTTAAACAATGTTTATTTAAAATATTTATGACATCTAACCGTTATTTACTTATACGTAATTTTTTATTTTCCTTAAGCATGATATATTGGGGGTTTTTTGTGCTATATACCCATTTTATACTTTTTCAAAAATTAAATAAATATAATTTTTTTTATTTTAATTTTAAAATTAACTAGCACTAAAAACCGTATACCCATATAGCATTGCTTATGCAAATAGAAATAACTCATAATAAATATCTAGGCATTTTTTAAGTCGATCAAAACTTATATATCATTTGTTACTTTTAAATTTAAATTTAATCTTTCTACAATACATTTAAAATAATTCGTATTTCAAATAACTGAACATTTAAGGTAAATATATCATGCTAATACAAAATTCAGATAAATTAATATTTTTCAATTGAATATTTATATTATTTCCAGAAATCCATTAAAAATCGATACTATTTTTCCTATAAAAATATTCAATATATAAAATTCTAAAAATGTAAAACTGCGCGAAGGATAAACAAAAATTACTTGTTTTTTAAAAATAATAAAAATACGTTAACAAAAATTGAAAGTGATAAAAAAAAAAAAATTATTAAAATTCCAATTTAATTTTCCATTTAAAATTTAATGTTTATATAATCAATAAATTCATCATAATGCTATACAAAGAGAGAGATACATTTATACATAGCACTTAATATTTCTCGCCCCCTAACAATTAAAAGGTAAGCCCTAGTGTTATCAAACGTAAGTGCTTGTTTGTACAACGAATCCTAGTACTATACAGCAAAGAGCAGTTTAATGTAAGAACAAAAGAAAAAAGTATCAATAAATCATATTCAGACAATCAGTTTTGTTCATAAGTTATCGTTCAAAATTGAAAAAGAAATCAGATTAAATAAATAAAAACTACAGCATTCCAAACGATTTTATAAAAAACAAGTAATATAAAAACAAATTTTTTAAAGTCAATTCCTTCTTTTTTTTTTTTCACTCTATTACAGAAAGTCCTTTATAAATAATTTTCATTCATTTTTTAAAGTTTATCAGGCGCCATCTAAATAAAACTTTAATTAATTAATTAAATTTAATTAATAAATTAATATTTGAAAAAACTGCATTAACATCCAGTGTCATCCACTACAAGTTAAAAAAAATGTATCTGAACTTGAGTGGAGGAATAAAAAGTATTTTATGAACGATTGAAAATTTGAACCAGATATATAGGGAGAGTGTGAGCTAATAGAAGGAATTGAGGAAAAAAAAAAAAAGAACAGCAATCTCGAATTACAGCAAAATAATAAAAGCAAATACATACGATAAAAATAAAGCAAATATATTAGGCTACATTTCAAATTTAATTAAAAACTTTTTGATCATTTAAAAATTAAAAAATATAGAATACATTAACCAGAATACTCAAACACGATCGTTTCAAATTTCAAACGTAAAAAATAAGAAGAATAATATCCAGAAAAATAAGCTAAATTAAAATCAGACGATTTTTTATATTATTGCCAATTTGTAGTTACATTATTTTAAAAATTGAATAATATATATTAAATGAATAATAAAAATATTTGATAATAAAATAATAATTAATAATTAAATGAATAAAAATAATTAATAATTGAATGAATAAAATAATTAATCGTTAATTAATAATTAGTTATGAGAAAAAAGATTATTAACTAATTAATGATGAGAAAATGAGAAGAGCAGCGTGAATATATGAATATTTCTCCCATATAAAACTAGAATTAATTAATTAAATTTAATTAATGAATTAATATTTGAAAAAACTGTATTATCATCCAGTGTCATCCACTACAAGTTCAAAAAATGTATTTGAACATGAGTGGATGAATAAAAAGTATTTTATGAACGATTGAAAATTTGAACAAGATGTATATAGGGAGAGTGTGGGCTATTAGAAGGAATTTAAAAAGGACAAAAAATTTAAATAAACCAAAAAAGAGTAGACCGTGAAAGAAATTTTAAAATTAATTATATAACTAGTAGCTTGTGAAAGAAATTAAAGAATAATAATAAACCATGCAATAAGAAACATTAAAAGTTGTCCAGAGCATCGCTGACCCACTCTCTCCAAAACAATACCCATATATTTTATGGGTAAAAATTTGAGAAAATATTGACGTAACACTTTTGTTAAAACTACGTGATATGATTTGGGAAGTTCAAAGTATTGCCATCTATCGGCAAAAAAGTGACTTAAATGTCCATCAGTGAGTGTATTGCCCATTAATTACAATTGTTTTTCCATAGATTTAATTATTACTTGAATACCTGTATAAAAACATTAATATTCGTATAATATTTTTATTTTTCCTTGCATTTAAAACACTTGATATATAATAATTTCATTGATATGAGCTACTATCAAAAATAAACAATTCTCAAAATATTAAAATGATATAAGTTTCTTATAACAATACAAATGAAATTTTTAATCTGAAAGAAATGCAAAAGGCAAATTTTTAACCATCTGAATACAGAAACATTCCGCAGCTGTTTAAGAGACTGTTGAAGTTGTCCTAATAAGGAAACACTTAATTCAAATTCGAATTCATTTTACATACTAACAGTTCCCAATAGTTCATACTAATTACTTTCTACATACTAATATTAATATAGTTCTTCCTATGTCATTCAAGTTTGTCATCAATTTATTTTTTCTAAATAAAAATAATTTAATATCTCCAGCTGATGAATTTTGTAAGCGATGGGCCATCTTTTATGTTAATGTGGAAATTCAAATAAAATGCGTATAAAAAACACAACACCTTAAGATCCAAGAAATATCCCAAAGATTTGGAGGAGGAGATAATCGAGAAAAGTCTTTGCCTTAGTCGAGCCTTTTAAGGCCGGTAAGGTTTGCAAGTGCATGAATAGAAAAAAATTTTGCATTAGAACTTAAGTAATCTAAAATTAATAACTTATTTTTCTGGTCAAACCATTAATGAAATCAGAAATTGCCAAGTACATAAGGGCGAGAGAAAAACTGAAATTTCAAAAGATCCAAGGAATCTTAACTCCAAAGAATAAAATCTAGTTTACAGGAGTAATTGTCTTGCATTTGTAAATCAAAAACTCCCAAAACATAAGCAGTCTGTGGCACTCAGTTCTAACTGCCCTCCAATCGTTCTCCATGCTAATATGTGTCCATGCCTGCTCTTATTATCGCCGTTAAATTTCTTTGTTTCTACATTGCTTGATTTGTCGCTCTACGTCATTTTATGCCCATTTTAGGCTAATGAGACCGGGGCCTACAGTTTAACGTGGATTCCGAACTACCGCAAACATCCATGCCACCGCCACGATTCGAACATGAAGCCTGTAATATCAAAGGCCAAAGCGCTAGCCACTTGGCCATTAGGTCACTTCCGCATGGCTGGAGCAGGGAATACTATATCAGAATCAAGCTTATTAACAAGTGAGATTCATAAGCAATTTACATTATAGCAAGTTATTTATATTTTTCATTGTATTTTATATTATAGGGTGATGTTTCACTTTTTTAATTGCACTTATTAAAAAAATTGGAATGAAAATTTTTATTTCAGAAAATGTATGTAATAATACATACTGCTTCAAATTCACATAATACATAATTCTTATCCTGCCGAGTGAAACAACTTCTATTTTATAATGCGACATTTTATTATGTGTGAACATGATGTTGGTTATGGTTCTGTGCCGTTATCAAAAATGAAAAATTTATCTGAAAATGCTGTAGAAGAAAATGTATACGGTTGCTAATTATTTAATAATTACGATTTTTGGATCTATTTTCTTTTAATACCATGACTAATGTTTTCACGAACTGTATGTAGTTAATGAAACATTGGTACATCTTTAGATCTAATTGTCCTTTATTCCTAAAATTAAAACTTAAACTCTTCGCAATTTGTCTGTGATAATCGAGTATTGACAATATCGAAGCTATAAAATTTATCAAGTAATATCGTGAGTCACAGTTTCTTCATAGACTATCTGTGTATCTGAATATCGATAAATTCTTGCATGTGAGTAAACCTCTTAATGTAAGTCACGTTGATCTTCATATTGCCAGTTGCATATTTCTGAAACACGGCTTGGTCATTTCCGAGATATATTTGTATGGGTCTGATCGCTTCTCATATATGCATTGCACTGAAATAGTGGTTAAATAAGGTTCGGTGTAAGCTTGTGTCAAAAAATTTGTGGAAGGGAAAGGAGGGCTTATACTTTGCATAGATACCTAGGAACTGATTTATTTGTTCTATTGAATAAATGTAAAATGTTTAAAAAAATTTTTATTGCAGTTCATATTCGACTTTGAATTATAATCTATATTAAAATGTAGCGTGTTAAGAGTTTTTTTTTTTATTTTAATGAATAATTATAATAATTTGTTGGTCAGAAGTTATTTTAAATAGTTTAGTTGAGAAAGACAGAAAATAGATGGCGCCATAGATAGGTGTGTTAGATGGGTTATCTATTTTCATCAAAAATAGATGGCGCCACAATACAGAAATTATCTGTTGCAGCAGAAATTTACAGAAATTACCTATAAAAAATAACGACTCAGTAGATAAGGAATTTTTTTTTTTTTTTTTTAAATCTAAATCCTTTTATTTTACAATGTGCAAAAAGTACATATTAAGTATGTAGAGCTCAAATTTTGAAAACTATTTTAAATAAATGTGTTAAATAAATTTCAAATTTTATCAATATTTGCTATTTTTGAATTACTCGCTAACATTTTCCACTTCTGGTTAAATTTTTTTTTAATTTCTAAATATTGCAGGAATTTTCATCTTAACTAGAGCATATTTTGTTTCTCAGCCTGTATTTGGTATGTCATAATTATTTAAAATTTGATATTTTACAATTTCAGATACTTCTAATAAAAATTTACAAGATTGCTATAGTATGTGAATCGTGTTCTGTTCTGGTTAGGATGATCGAAAAGACTTGATCGTATTATTGATCCTTTATTGATCGTACTGGATGTTAATCTTTCATGAAATATTTAGTTTTTTTGTGCCAAAACTAATAAAATATTCAAAAATACGATTTTCTTAATATTTATTGAAAAACATGTTTGTTTAGAACATACATTTCCATTCTTTTATATGTAGCTTATTCTTAGAATTTCATTGCTATGATATGCTATAACTTTATTTTTTGCAAAAACTATATGCATCTAATTAAAAATCTAAAGAAACTTAAATTTAAAAGGCATCATTTTCGTTGGAAATGAAACACATTTTATTATGAGCAATACGCTAATTCAATATTTATTTATTTTTTATTTCAACTCCTGTATCATTTCATATTTTTTAATTTAATCATTCATTTCCTGTCCTATAAAAAATGAAATTATATTTTGTACCCTTATATTCGTATTCGTATTACTCGTATTTATATTTTGTACCCTTATATTCGTATTCGTATTTATATTTTGTACCCTTATATTCGTATTCGTATTTATATTTTGTACCCTTATATTCGTATTCGTATTACTCGTATTTATATTTTGTACCCTTATATTCGTATTCGTATTACTCGTATTTATATTTTGTACCCTTATATTCGTATTCGTATTTATATTTTGTACCCTTATATTCGTATTCGTATTACTCGTATTTATATTTTGTACCCTTATATTCGTATTCGTATTTATATTTTGTACCCTTATATTCGTATTCGTATTTATATTTTGTACCCTTATATTCGTATTCGTATTACTCGTATTTATATTTTGTACCCTTATATTCGTATTCGTATTACTCGTATTTATATTTTTACCCTTATATTCGTATTTTAAATTAATAAATGACATATTTAAAGTAAAAATGGCATGCTAAATCAAAACTCGGAAAATATTTTTTCTATTAAAGAATTAAATAATTATATTCTTGTCTCTGAACTGTTAAAAAAATCAATAGATTTTTTTCTGATAATATCCAATAGCAAATCTATATAACAACATAATAAACATCCAATACATTTTAAAAATTTCGAAACTGAAGAAAGGTTGAAGAAAAATTACTTACCTTTAACAAAAATACAAAATGTGTTTTAAAAAATATATCCATTATTAAAATGAGGTAATCAAAACATAAATATTAAAATTTCGTTTTTAAATTTAATGTGCAACTAATCAATAAATTAATTATAATTGTTTATATCATTCTAAAGTGGGAGGATTCTTCTCCTAAACATAACGATTAAGATGACACTTTAATTCGATATGTAATATCGTTTTCACACTGCAATTCAATCTTAGTGCTGGCTAACTGAGTTAGTTGTTAGCAGCACGATTTGTTTTTCGTACCATTTGAACTATTTGAGTTCAACTCATTTCTTATCCCACACATACTGTTAATCCGAAACTTGGTTGCCAGTAAGTATGAAATCTGTATTTCAGTACAATACGTACTGATGGGGTTTGATTCTATCAGAGTAATTATTTTAATCGCACAGGTCACCCTAAAACCAGTTGCTAGTATTGAATCCGTATTACGTGGAATTTTAGTTCGACCAGTATGATTATTCGAATCATGAATCTGACAAGAAAATGGTTTGCTAGTATTGAATCCATTTACCACTGCAATTCAATACCATGCATACTAATGCTATTCGACTATTCCGAAAATCTTTAGCTAACACATCCGAATTTTTCAGTAAGTAGAAAAAAAAATTACTTTACTATTACAAAATTTCTCAAAAAGTGCACACATTTTAAAAATCACATATGCTCTTTTTAACTACAATATGAAATTTTTACGCAACAAACTAAAACTCGAAGCAATTTTCGAATACATGTTGTTCCTTATTCTACTTGGTAGACAGCAACATCTAGACTAAGTCCAAATTTCTATCTTATCAATCTATTTTACACGGTAAAGTATTCAATTTTTTAAAAAATTGTTCATTCAGGCAAAATACTCTTAGAATCAATAAATTACTAAATATAATGCAATGGAAATTACGGGAATTGATTTTCCCTATATACTCCCATGATATCTTTTTTTCTCCTTGTTCAGTAAATTATTGGATGAAAATCATACTAAAATGAACGATTCGTATCACAAGAATTGATGGAATGATTCATACCGAGATTCGATCAGAGAGTTGATTCCCTGAGAACGTAACTGTCATCTACTCAGTATTATCGAATGTAACCAAAATTACAAGCTAATGGAAACCATAATTACAAGTTTCTAGTAAATGAATGATAGTATTAAACAATAAAAAATACAGATACAAAAACAAATAGAAATTAGATAATTAAAAATAATATGGAAATTTAGAAATCAGTAGATTAGAATTTCAGCAATTTATCTGTTTTATTTTTAATGAAGTCTCAGATCTGCTGTCCATTTTATAGTGGAGTATGGGTATTAATGTTATGTGCAAATAATAGTTGTGATTTAATAAAGTTATTATCTTGATTTTGAAGTCAAAGAAGAATTTTCTAGCAATTTTTATGATATAATTATCTATTGTGTCGATGCGAAGATGCTTCTGTAATGATTCGCACCGTTTATGCAAATCATTGGATTAAACACCCAAATCTGAACAACCAATTAAAAGGCATTGACGTCTTGACGTCATACAACTTTATTCACATTGTTATGGACAGATTGAAAACGAAAGCTATATTGAATTGTGAAGAATGTAGTTGGAAATTTATAACTTCAAAATTTGTAAAAAAAAAAAAAAAAGAATTGTATTTTGATTAAATATAAACAACTCATTACATTAAACACTCAAATTCAGAACTAAATTCAGTCATTCAACTGTAATTCAACAAAACTGTTTTAGATGTAGAAATTTCTTTTCAAATAAATATTTCTGTAAATTTATAATTTCTTTTATCAACAAACGTTATGAATTTTAGATATAAATAACGTAACTTTTATAAGAAATTGCTAACATCCACTAGATGGACTAGAAAATTTAATTATATAAAGTTAAAAAAACATTAAATAACTAAGAAAAGAGCAGTTTGAATTAAGGATTTGTGGCGTCTCATATCTGACAAGCATTTAATCAATTATTCTCTGTACTGCAACTAAAAAACAACTAAACTTCTTTTTACAGAACTTCGTCATCCAGTTCATCTGTTAACGCCATGGAGTTAACGTTAATTCGTAGTTCGTTTTATTGCAGATAATTTTATTTTTGTATAGTATTTATAAATATTAATTTTTCTTAAATATATAAAGTGTATAGTTTCCTCGTAAAATCTTTCTACACATATGGTATTAAATAGCTAACTAGCATATATTCTTCAATATTCACTACAGTTAAGAATCATTTTATGAAAATACAACTACTATTCAAATAAAATGCATTAACAGCATTTTTATCAACAAATACATTGATGGATGAGGTTAGCAGATTGATCTGATCAAGTTTTAAAGCTGTCTTCCACTTAGAAAACATATATGAACATTGTATTGTTGATAAGTAGTTTTAAATAATGCATATTCAAAAACGGGACGTCACAATTCACTTTTTTTCTACCTTTTTCTACATGGTCTACAGCAAGATTGAGTACAACAAGTTGTTTTCCTTTCCTTGTGTGCTGACCAAAGTCTTTCGATTAGCGATGTCTGGTACTAAAGAATTTTATTTGTGAAACAAATACTCCAGGCATTTCATAAAATGGAAGGATGAACACTACAGCAGGGACTTGGAATGTAAGGGTAAATTTGAAAATTGTGGATTGGTGTATGTTTGAGTTTTGATTGCTAAGAATGCTGTGTGTCCCAATTGTGAAAATGATATGATTCTAAGGATTATGAAAAATAAATGTAATGGATATATGTGAAGATGCAGAGCGAAATTTAATGGTATAGCACAAAATATAAAGATATCCATTCTTAAAAATTCATAGTTCTCACAACCAGAAAATAGTGCGTACTAAATTATGAGAATTGCGTATTACTGGACCAATAGACATTCCACTGTGGATAGAACTGATGAGATATTTGCGCTGAATATTATGACTGATTGGAAGAGTTTTTGTAGAGAAATCTGCATGAATGTTATTATGAAAGAGAACATTATTCTAGGTGGTATACAATCCAATGTGACCTGTCATTTTAACCAAATTTCACCATCCCTGAGTAAGTACATTTTCAGCACTTTTTCTTCATTTTTTCCATTAAAATTCCTAATATTTTCAGCATTTTTTATTCAAATTCTGTTTCGCGAAATCTAGCAATCGTGGTAGAGTTATACTTCTATTCAATTACAATAGCACTCGTCATCTGGCGCACTTTTGTGCATTTTTGATGCCAAATCTCAATGGCCCTGCAGCGATCCCACCACCAACGCGGATGCCTACAAAAGTGATGTGTGATACGTCGCTACGCGGAGGAATACAAAAGGTGAGAAACAGCAAAACTTTCCGCAGCAGTTGGAACGTCACAGTCGAACTCTAAGCATCGCTCGAATAACTTGTTGCTGTTTTAAGTCAACATGCTTGTATTATTCATTTACTTCTAAGTATTTTGTAATTTTATTAAAATTAATGTTATTAAAGTAGTATGGATTAATTTATACCATTATCATGTATATTTAATTTCGACATTATTAAATGGCCCCTATTCTGCGATTTTACTCAAAATCATTATAGTTACACAGGTCTCACAGACAAAAATTAATAACGAAAACTTTTGCTAAATAGGCATATCATTAAATACGTACACGTGCACAAAGAAAGTAAAAACTGTTAATAAATTTGAAATTTTAAAAAAATAGATGAAGTTTTTGTACAACATATAAAAAAAAATTTGCAAAAGAAGGACCATTTAAATTTAAAAAAACGTTCAATATAACAGTTTTTTAAAATCTATTTCGTATATTAACTAGATTTAAATCATTTACTTTTTGCTAATTAATATTAAAATTATTTAACTGAATGAAATTACTTCATCGGGGATAAAACGATAAATAAATAGTATATGATTTAGTGTCATTTGTCTACTTACAATTAGACACATATTCAGTGACAGATTTAGACTTAGGCCCGGGCCTAGGCGTTTAATTTTTAGAGGCGACAAAGTTTTCTAGAAGGCAAAAATTCGAAATCGATTTTGTTTTTATCCACTGTAAGAATGAATTTTAATGCTTCTTTTCTTGTTTTGACAGCCTCAAGATGTCAATATTTAAGGGGTAGAATTATTTTTAAAATAATTAATACTATAAGTAGTAAAATTTAAAATATCTAACAAATATGCACTAAAAAAATTTATTAAGCATTTAAACACAATTAGTTAAGTATGAAGATGTCATTAATACTTTCGCACAGATGAAAGCGAGAAACAAATATATTGTATCTCGCAATGTCCCACTATTGACTGATGAACAAAAAACCATTTACGACCGCGTTATGCTGGCAGTTTCGGCAGGACAAGGGGGATGCACCTGGTGGAACTGGCAAAACATTTCTCATTTCGCCCCTTTCTTGCCGAGATACGATCAAAAAAGGGTATCGCATTGGTCGTTGCATAATCTGGAATTGCAGCTACTTTATTAGATGGAAGCAGAACAGCTCATTCAGCATTTAAGCTGCCACTGAATATTCAAAAAAAAACTCAGGTGCAGTGTGCAATATAAAGAAACAATCGTCCATGGCGACAGTGCTGAAACAGTGTAAAATTATCATCTGTGATGAATGCACTATGGCACACAAACTTGGTTATGGTTTAAATTCCAAGATACAACAGTTGTTGCCAGGGGACTTGGTGTCATACAAATCTATCGATACAGTTTGCGATGCCAATGAAGCTGTAAATTATCCAATTGAGTTTTTGAATTCTTTGATTTGCCAGGCATGCCACCGCATCATTTACAATTAAAGGTTGGATCTCCGGTTATTTTGATTCGTAATTTGAACCCACCACGGCTGCGCAATGGAACACGATTAGTCATTAAAAACTTAATGAAAAACGTAATCGAAGCCAGCATTTTGAATGGCAAGCACCGAGGCGAAATATATTGCTGCCACGAATCCCTATGAGTCCCACAGATGTGCCATTGAATTCAAACGTATTCAATTTCCAATTAGATTGGCATTCGCAATGACAATCAATAAGTCGCAAGGCTAAACGATGTCTGTTTGTGGCTTAGATTTGGGCACACCATGTTTTTCCCACGAACAACGATACGTGCCATGTTCGAGTGTGGGTAAGCCATCCAGTTTTTAAACTGTTGGCTATAAAGACGGACTAACCAAAAATATTGCACACTCCATTGTACTTAGAGATTGATGTTGATTATTTTTAATTGCCATAATTAGTAGTAACTAGGTAAATAACTATTTTTGATGTATATACAGCTATTATATAATATAATTTAAAAATATATTTACTAATTTAATAAAATATAAAGGATGAAATAAATAAATGATTAGTGTATTATCATTTTATACGCCGTCATTGTCTGCAATGTTCCATTCCTCTTCCAATCATAACCACATTTCCACACACTTATAGTAAGTTAGTTTTTTTTCTTTTATTTAACTAAAAAAATATTTTATAGAAATAATGTATATGGCAAAACAACCTTTGCCGGGTCAGTTAGTATATATAATTATTTAATTCATGCCTAAATTCAATACCTACATTTAATTCGAATCCATTATTATTATATAAGGGCGCCAAATTAACTTGGGCCTAGGGTACCATCAAACCTAAATCCGTCACTGCACATCTTAACTAATAATTAATAAAATACAAACAAAAAATACATATCTATTTCTATACATGTTTTATTTACCAAAATTCTTATCACAACAGGTAAGTATACATAAATGTCTTTTGTGATGCAGTAGAACTTACATTCAATTCTACATCATAATGAGGCAATGATTCTTTAATTGGAATATTCACAATCACTTATTAATTAGCGCTTAAAAAAAATATTTTTCTGAAAATAATTAGTGAAATGATTTAAACAATATGAAAATTTTATGCAAAAATTATTTTTCTTTACTTGCCTCTAAAGGTGAATTGTAGTAAAATAATAATTCATTAAGTTTTTTTAATTATTATTACTATATTTTTAAGAAGGATAAAATTTAAAAAGTTTTATCGAGTTCACTTTTTTGTTTATTACTTGCTTTAAGTTATTTATCTTTCTTCCTGATTTTCTATTTCTTGTTAATAGTCTCCATATCATTATTTTATAACATGTTATGATTAAAAAAATAAACCCCAATGATTTAGTATTTTCAGTAGAACTAATTTTTAGCTGTGTTAAAAATTTTGCTGCTTTTTAAATTATTAATAGCATAGCATATTAGCACAGTTAATAATTTAATTGCTTTAAATTATTATCTGTGTATTTATAATTCTTATAATATTAGGAAGTATGTATAGTAATAAATTTGCAATAAAATTTATATACAAATTAATTGCATTAATTTATTGCTTTTAAATTTATTACTTAAATTAATTTATTTATAATTTGAATATTCCACATCTAAAGAACCATATGTCGTACAAGCAAAGAATCATAAGTCTTTAGAAAATAAGTGAACAATAAAAATATTAGTCTTCTTTAATTTTTTTTTTCTAAGAGAAAATATAAACAAGAATATTTATTACATTTTTAGCAATGCAAAAAAAAAAAAAAAGCACAGAAACAATCTGTTAAAATTAATAATCTAAACTACTACATAAAGTCATATTTCCTACAAAGTTTTATATAGAAGTACAAGCACTAAATACAGTACTATATGCATTAAATTAGATGTTTTGGAAATAAAGAAGCTTGATAGATCATTGATATTAAATTATGTTGAATAAATACAAAAAATATTTTTAAAAAAAAAAAGCTGTTTAAATTTTATCTGAATATATAAACTGTTATAATTCAAATATTAGCAGGATATTTATGTTGCAATTCTGCGTGTATAAATAAATTAAATATAATATAAAAAAGAAATTAGTTTCAAAGTTTCATTCTTGAAATAAACATATTAATTTTATTTTTATTTATAGTAAATTTTGCACGGTTAAAACTGAGGATCCTTTTTTACAATTATTGTTGTCTAATTCATTCATAATTACCTAAAAATTAATAAAATTAAACCTAAAATGTAGTTTTAAAATGTATCTAACAAATTGATAGTATTAATTTATTTTTATTATAATTTTTACTTTTATTTATTTAATATCAAGCAATATTTAATAGCATTTTGAACCAAATTATAAAAACATTATCCTAAATCACTAATTTAAAAAGAAGTGAAAAATTATGCATTTATTTTCATATAAATTGAATAAACTAATATTTAGATATAAATAGGGTAATTTATTTTGTTAAATTAATACTATTGTAATTTAGTTAATACTTTTGCTCATCATTTCTTAAATGGCATTGCTTTATTCTACAAACATGAACGGTAAGTAGTCTTCTACCTCCTACATAATTTTTCACTTTGAAATAAATAACATTTATTCTTTATTATTGAAATATTACACATTGAATAATACCACATTGAGTCTAAAACTAACAATATCTATTTTATATCTCTCCATTATAAAACACTAACAAATTGGAAAATATTCTTTATAAATACTAATTATTTTTTAACTTTTAGTACTTTCTATGAGTGCAAATTATGTAGTATTTGTTTTTCGGTACAAAATGTTTTGTGATTGATTAAAATTGAAGAAACAACATAACTACAAATCTTTAAAACAAAATTATTTTAATTTCAGCATCATTATACAAATATTGAGACATATTTATACTCTAGACACAATATATATATTCATGTTATACTGTCTTTTCTAATTTTCAAAAATTAAATAATTGCTTATGATCTGCTATGAAACTTTAATGCTTATAGTGTTATACTTTACAATTATAATTCGCAGAAACATCACAAAATACAATAAATATTCCAATAAAAGTAAAAATAAAATAAATATAAGTCACTTGAGTGTTAATGTAAGTGAATGTGAATTCTATAAAATATTAAATGAATACTTTAAAAAAAGCGTGTAATCTTCACATGAACTTTATTGCTATTTTAAGTTATTCTTAAAAATGCAACTCTTCAGTTTAATAAAATGACTTAATTATCATTTATCACAAACATATAAAAATAAACATTTCCTAACAGTATTTAGTTTCGTTGCTTATAATTATTTTCAAACACTATTATTCCTCGAAGAACTACATTACATTTACAGAGGACGTACGTCAACTTATATGAATATAATCAGGAATATTTACATTTATGCAAAGAAACTAAAATAGAATTTAAAATTGAATAGAAGAAATGGAATGCTGTTTGAAAGTTAGAATGCAGACCTTTTCCATTCAGATAATTTTTAAATAGAAAAACTAACATAAAAACATTTTTATGATTTCATCCCTGAAAAAAAGTAATTCAAACAAAATGTTATGAAAATGTGATTCGATTCAAAATAAATTATTTTAATCACAGATTTTAAGAAATCATAATTCATTATTTTTAAACATTTTATCAAAATATACAATAATGTAAAAGACATGCAGAATAAAACTTATGTATTGGAGATCTTTTTTTTTTTTTGAGGGAAAAAATTATTACAATGGGTTTTATAAAAACATACAAATATTGGACGTAAAATTGATAGCCATTTGGGATGGACAGAGAATGAACACAATAGTAATGATGCATATAAAAATATTTCAAAAATCAAATATTTGATGTTATATATTAAGATTAATTATGCAATAAAAATCCAGGATATTACCACTGAAAATGAAATGTTTTTCATAAAAAAAAAAAAGCTTTCAAAACGTTTTATGTAAAATTATAAATGTAACCTTCCAAAAATGCATATCAAAGAAAAATAATTTTTTAATAATTTTATCAAATGCTTGTGAAATTTTAAAGTTTTCTTATTAACAAAATTGAAGGGCATTCAATGACAAATGGCAAAAATGAAAAATGATATTTTACTAAATATTAAGTACAAATGTTTCTCGTAATTATTTTGATTAGGTTACATGAATATAATTTTGCTAAAAAATTGTAAGTTATGCATAAAATATACATTTTTGTTGCAGAGGGTAATAACACATTAAATTAATAACTTCGATGTAATTCACATCTTGAAAATCACTATTATATCTATAAAAAAACTACTACTGAAAGTTTATGACAGCAGCTAAGCTATTTTTTATGATCAGAATTGAAAAATAAAACTAATTCACATGAACAAATATATTCTAATAGACCCTAAGTTTAAAAAACATGGATAAGATATGTAATAATTTTTAAAAATATATCTTTATAAGGAAAATAAAAACTACATTTTACTCTACATTAGGACATCTACACACATTGTTATTAAAAGGAATCCAAGTTCCCTTCGAAGACTTAAAATCACTTTCCAATGATTTGTCATCTCTTATTATTTAAAGCAGAGTGCAACTATAGTGATGCTGTTGAAAAATCTAACTGCACTTGTGGAAGAATAAAAGATCCTAATAGAATAATGCAGCAGTAGTCAAGCTTCTACAGATTTTAACCAGTATAAATAAAATGCTACAAGAACATTATCTAAAAAATACAGCTTCCATTTTAAAAAATAAAAACCCAACGAAAAAAATGAAAAGAGATAACCAAGAATGATTGCTTCTATAAAGACCGAAAAGTATGATTATAAATGCCACATGACATCAAATTAATAAAAAAGTTTATAGCAATTACAAGACACCACACTTTAATAAAATAGAAATAAATACTAACAACATATCATACAAAATAAGCAGCAAAGCAAATGCAGAATTTTCTTCAGAATTTGAACACAAAAATGATATTATATTAGATAAATCCATTCGAAACTTGAATAACACTCAAGTTAATTTAATTTGTAGTGTCATCAAAAAATATTCTCAACAAGATGATGCCCAGCAGTACAATCTTTCCATCTTTACAATACAATTTTCTGGAATGATAGTAATTCAACCAAATCCTGGATTGACTTTGACAGATGTCCCTCTCTTGTATATCTAATGTTGTATTTAAACTTGGTTCCCTAATTTTCTTTAATAACTGGAAAATAAAATATCTACATTAATGCTGCAGCAAAAATAATTTGGAAATATGTATTTTTAAATCTTTTATACAAATTTCAAATCATAAAGTTACTTAATAATAATGGAACTTTACTAATAATTAAATAAATTTTTGTTTAGAAAAAAAGAATATTCTTAATTTTTAAAAATCATATGAGAATCAAAATACACTTTGTAAAGTATTGATTGATTAAATATGATAAATACAAAGCTTATTTTTAATATATTCTTAAAACGGATTTTATAATAAATAAATATTTTATAAATATAAAACTAACAAATATATTTTTCTGTAAAAACAAATACTTCGCTATTGAAAAAAGCCTTTTTCTATAAAATCTGACGAATTTTACAGATTGTCTATATTTATCTAAAAAATTTTATATATTTTTATGGTTTAACAGCTTCCATTATATTTATAAATCATTTTGTAATAACAGATTATTGGTGAATGAATAAAAAAAAAAAAAATCATTAAATTCATTAGGTTTATGATTTAAATATTTAAATTAAAGCTGATGCTTTTTATGATTATTAAGTATATATTTTAAAATTAAAAGCACAACTCACCGATAGTAGGCCTGTTTGAATGGCCCAGCTCTATTTAAGCCCATGTATCGAGCTTGATCCTCGGTCATTTCGGTTAAGTGGGCATCAAATGTTGGCAGGTGAAGACTTGCCACATATTCATCTATTTATATAAAAAGTTTTAAAAGCAATTTAATATTAAATAAGAAAAAACAAACCTGATTTGAAATAGAATGACTATTTTATACTTTTACATAAATAATAATGGGATAAATAATATTTAAAAATAATTTATGGAATTAAATTTCAAATAACAAAAACATGAATTAAATACAAATCAACTAATAACATTTATTTTCACAAAATGTATTTTTATACATAGCTTTAAAGTTGTATAATAGATATGAAGTTGTAGACTGTTAATCATATGATATACTGTGAAAAATATGAATAAGCAATTTTTTGAGATTGAAACTGATATCAGAAATAAAGATTTTTAATCAATGCTATATTAGAAATATACGGAAAAAAAAACACGAAATTAATGACTTTATATGTGTTGATTAAATTTATGCCACATCAAAGTATTTGTGTTATTAAGCATTTAAAATTTTGTAAATATAATGAATTTTATGATATAATATTATATAAACAAATAGAAAATAGATTGCAAACTTTCTTCATTTATTGACAAAGAAACTTCATAGAAATTAAATTACTTTTCACATACTATGTTCAAAACATAAAATTAGAAAAAGAACTGAATTTAAAATAATGGAAAATAAGAAATCTATATAACAAAATGCATGACATGAAATGCATTTAGCACACAGACTTTTTAACAGCAATAAAATAAAAACTAAATTTAGATTTGTTTATTTTTATGTAGAAAAGAAATGCTTTCCAAAAATAAAATAAGTACTAAAAGATTTTTGAATTATGAGAAATTAAATCTAAAATTTTATAATTTAATTTTCTGATGATTTTATTCTTTAGTAATTTTTATAGGATTAAATAATTTATAATTTTAAAAGAAATTACTTAAATATAACATCTTATTATTTAAAATTTCTAAAAAATGCTGATATTTGATACCTATGCATGAATAAATTTGTAAAGAATATTAGAATATTTTTGCTGAATAAAATTACAATTTTTTTATAATTTACAATAGATTTTTTTTTTTTTATTCCAGTAAAATAAAAAAGATGCATTTAAAAATATGAAAATAAAAATTATAAGTACAAGTTATTCAAATATATTTATTTAAAAAATTTAATGATAAGAACATATAAAATTTTCTTGACTTACCCATCTTTTTGGTAGAAGGTAGACATCTCCTTTGTACCTACCAGCTGGTGCACTGAAGAGCTCTATCAGAGCTAAGGCTTGAGTGCTGGCAGTAATGGATACAACAAACGATGGAATGGTAGAGCAGCTCAGATTAGCTAAGGACCCTAAGGAAACAATCAAAAATTTACTACCTTTAAAAAAATTGTTAATAAATATGCTACAAATTTGATTATTTATAAATTTTTTAAGAATAAATAAATAACCCTATTTATAAATAGATTAAACTAAAATTCATTTTAATTAGTATGCTGAAAGTCCTTTAAAAACTACACAGACCCTACTTTTGAATACAAAAAATATGTGATTGAGATAATAAGTTCAAGAAAAATTGTGTTATTAATAAAAATTAATTATTTTCTTTTAAAATGAAGTTTTTAAACAGACAGAAAATATCACAAAAAAGAAGTATCTATTTTATAAAATACCATAAAAATTTACATTTATATATGAAGTT
Organism: Caerostris extrusa; assembly: GCA_021605095.1. Lineage (NCBI taxonomy): Eukaryota > Metazoa > Arthropoda > Arachnida > Araneae > Araneidae > Caerostris > Caerostris extrusa. The sequence goes on from BPLR01004729.1 coordinate 44,587, forward strand.
ATGACATGGATAATATATTATGAAACATTTGAGTGAAAAAAGTAATGTACATAGAAATCATAAATATAATGTTTGATATGTGACAAAGTTGTATAAATAAGATATAATACATTAAAGGACGCTTGAAAGAAACATCTTTACTTAAGTATTTATAAATTTGTTTAATAGGTACAGCTATTAATTTATTTCATACTAATTATTAAGAAAAAAGCTTATATTCCCATACAATTTTGTGTAATTGTATTAATATTTTACATTTAAGCTATACAATAAAAATAAATAGTTTCATAACATTTAAATCAATATACCTCAGCCAAAAGAATTATTCTTTTTCCATCTGGCCATATTATATGATCAACTTGAGAGCGAACTTTCTCCCAAGTTAATCCTCTCAAACTTTGCTAAAAAAAAAAATAAATAAATAAAAATAAGTGCAAAATAATGCAGCAACAAATTTTTATGAATTAAAATTTGAAATATACTATAAATAATAATGTAACAAAATAATAATGTTCCATAATAATGAAACAAAATTGGCATAACTTTTGCTAATTATGATAAACTCATGTTGCAGCTTTAATGCACCTACTATTTTTTCTAAATAACATTCAAAATATATTACATAGTTTTCCCATACAGAATTACAGAATTATCTTATTTAATAAAATAAAATCAAAGTTTTAATATGGTTCTAACTCAAACTATTTAACATTTTTTTTTTTACATACAATAACATTGAATAATTAAAACAATATAGCATGAAAATCTCTTAAAAAAAACAAAAGAAATGTTAACTTGAAAAGGAAATAGATAAATGAAATAAAACATATTAATAATTTTTTCATATTATTTTCATTAAATAAGCATGTACAAAATGATATTCAATACTAGATTACAAAATATTCAATACTAGATTACAAAAACATCCCAAACTGTATAAATATAAAATTTTAAAACTATTATCCTACATTAATAAAAAAAAAATTACTAATCTTTGAACAAACAAAAATTAATGAAAATAAATTTATGAATAAATACATAAAATAGAAATTTATAATATGCATAAAACTGATAAAAAAATCATAATTTAATTTATTATTAATATATATTATTGATGTAATTTATGAAAACTTACAACATCAATTTCAGTGTTAGAATGACCCATATTGCACAATATACAACCATTTTTCATTTTATCCATGTGCTCCTACAACATTCTTATTTCCTGTAAAAGAAAACAATTGCTCATTGTAAAGTAAAATAATGACATGGATAAAAATTAGATATAAAACACATAAGAAGAAAATAAATAAAAATTACCAGTTGCAGTAACAAGGATGTCAATGTTACGAACAACTTCATTCACTTTAACAACACGGAAGCCATCCATACTGAAAGGAAAAAAAAAGTATTAATTTCTATGTCATAAAAAGTTTCAAGAAACAATAAAATTTGAGAAGAATTTGCTCATTAATCCAAATCTATAAAAAGTTAAGTACAAATGCACTTAAACAGTCACAACAGTCTTTCATTTTAACAAAACAATTTATAGTTAGATTTTATTTCAGGTGAATATGATGTGACACAGGTGAATGCAAATATTAGTCATAATTTTCTTAATTAGTTTTAAATAAAATTAAAATAGTATTTTGAAGATTCTTCATAATGCACTTTACCTCTCAGTAAACAAATATAATAATTTTTGTATAAAATATTTTGGAAATGAAGCTGAATAAAAATACTATAATCACAAAACTATCTCATTCAAGATTCTATATTTCTCATACATATATATTTATTATTACTTTTTTTTTTTAATATTTCTCCTGAAACTTTAGTTCTAGGTAATTCATGCAATGTTTACAAAAAAAAAATTTATTTTGAGTTATATATAAATATTTACCAAGCTTGTAAAGCACAAATAGGGTCTATTTCTGACACACATACCACTGCTCCCATTCCCTTCAAAGCTGAGCAACAACCTTTTTCCTACCTAAAATTAAAGGTTTACACACAGTTATAGTTAGAAATAATTTTTAGAAAAAAGTTTATAGTTAAATAAAAACTGGTTAAACTTTAGTTTAATTTCAAATTTCAAATATGATTGCACACTTTTTAAATAGTTTTGCAATATAAAATTTAAATAATAGTTATTCTGGAATAAATTATACTGATTCATAAGTGATTAAATAAAATATAAGAACTTGAAAAGAATATACTAAATATGTGAAATTTAACAAAGCAGTGAACTTTTTTTCAAATGTAATAAACTAAAAAAAAATTATCTTTCTATGGATAATATGTATTTTTTGGTTTATTTATCGTATAGCATACACTTTTGCACAACCAATTTATAATTGCCGTTTATTAAAAATGTCGTTCATCAAATTGAATTTTAGTTGTATGATAGAAAGGCAATTTTTATTATATGAATTAAATGATAATACACAAATCAACAACATTAAACTAAGTAAAGTTTCTTTTTGAATAACAAACATGTAAAACTTCTTTCAAAATTAAATAATGCCTATTTGAAATTATTAGATTTATTTCTTGCCTTCCTTTCTTTTTTATTATGAAATTAATGCAAAAAGCAATCTTACAAATTAAATGGATTACATGTAATGATATATTTACCTCACCCATATCCACACACAAGAACATGTTTTCCTCCAAACATAACATCAGTTGCTCGTTTTTAGTCTACAACAATTAACAACACAATTAATATAAAAGAAATAACAGAGCAAAAACAGTTATCAAACAATAATTTGAAAAAAATATTCAATAATTTCTTAATTATGAATCATTTTAAATGAGAAATAAAATCTATTTCATCAACTTTTTTCTTGTTACATAAGAAAATGCTTACATATTTGATTTAAAGAGAGATGTAATTCTAAACCAGTAAAGATTGCCTAACAAAATTAATTAAGTATATAAATTGAAAAAAAAGTAAATAAGGAAATACTTTTTTAATGAAGCTTGTTCAACTAACAGTTATTTACTTCTCATAAGCCAATATGTTATAATATAACAGTAAAAACTGGTTGACTTGCATAATTTCCAAATAGATCAAAATGAATAACATTAACTTATATGAGAATGATATAATTTCTTCAACATAAATTATTCAAAATTCACTGAAATAGTAATTTAAATTAATAAAAATTCTCTTATTTATAAATGATTAATTAAAAATTTTATTAAGTTAATTATAAGCTTTATTATTAAATATGAAAGTTTCTGAGAAATATACAAGTAATAAACTACTTTGATGTGATGTGCAAGAAAAATAATTGACTTACGCATCTAAGATGCTTTCTCGGCAGCTATAGAGATTGTCAAATTTGGTCTATAAAAAAAAAAAAAACAGTAAATAAATAAATTTATAAATAACCAGCAAAAGTAAAATTAAAAAGAATTAAGGGTAATATTTTTAAATTCTTTGCTTCATAAGAATAATCAAAGAAGTGACCACAATATTAACGTAACATTTACAAAACCTTTTCATAACATTGTAATTCTTAAAAGTGAAAGGTTTTTCAAATTATTATTACATTTAATTATAAAAGATCTACTAAAAATTCTTATAAAGAATTAAAAAAATTTTTTTTTAAATAAGTAATGGAATCAGATGAAAAATTTATAATTATTTTAATTAATCATTTTGATTTTGACTCTTCAAACGCATTATCACATCAACCATAAAAACAATTGAGTAATCTTTTTGCAATATTATTAATTCAGATTACACATACATGAAACATATACTATGTTAAAAAATATTGTCATAAGATTCGCTCACTTTGTAACAGAATCATTGACATTCATGGCTGGTACTGTCAACTTCTGAGCCTTAGAGAGCTGGTAGAGTCTGTGCACACCGGTGACACTTTCCTCTACGATGCCTTTAATACCACGGAACATGGCTGGGTATTTTTTAAGCATCAGATGAGTTGCATCACCTCCATCATCTAAAATCTGAAATAGCAAATTTTACTCATTAACTAATTAATTTTATTCACATTCCTCATAAAAATAATACATTTCTATATAAAGTTAGTGTTACATCATAATTAATGGGTTAAGTTATGCAAATATTTATTCTTGATACTATAATTTATTAAAATAGAAGTATTGTAGCAGATGCAATTATGCAACTTTTATTAAGATAATATACAGTTTTATGCAAATTTTATGTGCCAATAAATAAATAAATAATGCAGTAACTTTTAAGTTATATTACTTTTGTTTTAAATTATAAACTTTAATCCATTTTTTCATAAATATAATAAGAGCAAACATGAAATTCTCATAAAAATGAACTATGTGGTGTTTTATGCTCTATTACATTATGTCAATATTCTGAAACAAAAATTTACAGAAATTTGTATCATAAAATAAAAATGAGTTAAAAAGGTATTTTTCCTGCATCATACCTGTTTATTTTTTATTGTAAAGATTGTTAATATTATTTCCAAAATTTTTTGACGTGTGGTTGTGTATCACTGTCTTCTTATAATATATTCCAAACATATAAAGTTTAACAATGTGTGTGTGTGTGCAGAATATTTCATAGAAAAATGCACCAGTTTTTGTTTTTACATGAGTTATTTTTATATGTAGTTGTGATTTAACATAAAGGATTTAATTTTTTGATTCATTTGACTTTCAAAAGACTTCAAAATTCTTTTCAAAAGTTCAATCCATGTTTCATGAAAGAAGATTTCTGAAAGATTTTCAGGATGACTCCTATACTTATAATGTTATGAAGAATGTGCCTTTTATATATAGTTCAGTACACAATAGTATATTCATCTTCATGCTAAGTAAAAGTTCATAAAAGTTCATAAAAGATGCATAAAATTTATATGATATAGCACCATATTAGTAAGTTTTTAAAGTAAGACTAATCTAAATTTTTCATTCATTATACAAATGAGCTTTTTATATAAATGAATTCATGCAGTAATATAAAATTTAATATTTATATGCACATTTTATAATATCAGTTAATTAATGAAACAAAATTAAAGATTCATTAAATTCGTTAGAAAATATGGTGTATATAAATTATAAAAGCTGTTTATTCTTATAAACAGAATTCCACCATTTAGAGGAGGGAAATACATACATACATACATCTGTATAATTCTCAGGAGACTTCAATTTACCCCTCTTTCTAAATATTAAACATTTGATTTCTTAATAGAAAGATAAATGGGGTTGTTTAAATTTAACATTGCAGTAGACAGAAGTAGAGATATTCACTTACATTTAAATTTATTTTTTCACTTATAAATTAATTATAGTAAACATTTTTGAATAAAAAAATGGTTTCAATATGATTTTTGGTCATATTTTTCTCATATTCATAATTGGAAACGAGCTTTATAATATTTATACAAGACAATAAAGAATTTTCTGCTAGTAACAAAGTACAAGTTTTTATAGATTTGTACAGTATATAGAAATTAAATTTTGTCAGTAAAGTGCAATAGATTTCTAAAATTATAACTAACCATGTTTGGCTGCCAACTGTCAGAATGAATGCATTAGTCGATGCACCACCAGAAATCCTCTTCCGATTCGCCTCTCCATGCATAGACTGGTACACCTGAATAAATTTTATGTTAAAATACAGTCAAATACAAGGCAAGTATTACTATATTAATTTATATACAAAATAATGGGTATGTATGTATGTATGCATGCATGTATATATATATATATATATATATATATATATATATACAGCCTGAGTAAAAACTTTAAGGCGAGTAAAATTTTTGAGAAAATGTAAAATGAAATAAAAGGGATTCAAATAATATTAATTATTGAAGTTCATTGATAAGAAATAAATGCTATAAACATAATTTGTAAATACATAATTATGAGAAACATGTGGTTATTTACAAAATTAGTATTTCTGCCTGAGTAAAAACTTTTAAGGCCACCAGTCATTTTTAAAAATAAACATAATATAATCGTGTAATTACCATTGCAACTACTAGCTTGTCAGACAAAGCTGCAATTTTTCATATTTGTCATACGTTTCTTCGAAGTATTGGTGATCTTTGTGAAGATGGCGAAGGGTAAGAAGTTAACTGATCGTGAAAGACGACAGATCGAAGCTTTGTCTTCAACAGGAATGAGTAGTCGTGCTATTGTGATAAAGATAGGAAGATCAAAGACTGTACTCAGCAATTTTTTAAAATTGAAAGACAATTATGGTAAAAAGAATACTGGGGGAAGACCTAAAGCTTTGTCCTCGCGTGATGAAAGAAGAGTTTGCCAACTTGCATCTACTGGAAAGTACTCAACCAGGAAACCGATTCCGACGACAGGTTTAAAAGTTTGTCAAAAAACGATTTATAACACAATTAGAAGGTCTGGAAGGTACACTTATACAGTAAAATTGACTAAGCCTCAGTTACTGCAGAGACACAACATAGAGCATTTGAACTTTGGCCAGAAAGTCATGACCTGGGAAAACCAATGGATAGAAATTATTTTTTCTGACGAAAAAAATGGATTTTGGATGGACCAGATGGCTGGAATTTCTACTGGCATGATATAAGAAATGAAAAAGAAATATTCTCCAAGCGCCAATTAGGTGGAGGGTCTGTCATGACTTGGGGCTGTTTTTCTTACAATGGTGTGGGCCCGATTGCATTAGTTTGAGGTAGAATGAATTCACAAGGATACCAAAATGTCCTAACAAATCATCTTTTGCCAAATGCTGAATGTCTTGCTGGAGAAAATTGGAAATATCAGCAAGACAATGCACCGATCCATTCGAGTAACAGCACAAAAAATTGGTTCCAAGTCAACAATGTTGAAACTGTGAAATGGCCAGCTAGATCACCTGACCTAAACCCAATCGAGAACCTTTAGGCTGACTTAGCAAGAAGAGTTTATGCAAATGGGGAGACATTTTACATCAACGACAGAGCTGAAATCTACTATCGAAGATGAATGGTATAAAACCGACCCCACCCTTTGTCAAAAACTCGTTTCATCCATGAAAACAAGAATATTTGAAGTAATGGCTCCTACACAACCTTCTAAGAATTTGTCATTTTTTTCTTATATGTTATTTTCTATGTTGGCCTTAAAGTTTTTACTCAAACTCAAATATTCATCTGTGTGTTCTGTAATATTTTCTAATAATAAAATATTTGCAAATAATTTTTCTACTTTTTTTACTTTTATTTAAGCTCAATAATTATCAATCAAATGGTATTTTTTAATTCCTCAGTTTAAATGTTTCCATTTTCTCAAAATGTCTACTGGCCTTAAAGTTTTTTACTCAGACTGTATATATATATATATATATATATATATATATATATATATATATATATATATATAAAGTTAGAATAAAAATGTTACATTTTCACATAAAATATATTCTTGACATTTAAATTATACATTCTACATTGATCGAAAATAAGTTTTATTGTTGACATTAATTAAAATAATTATTATAATTAATTAAATAGTCTAGTAAACAATAATTGAAAGTATATAAAATGATGAAAATTACTTTTTTAAACAACTAAATTCAAATTTTATTTTCTAAACAATTAAAAATGAAATTAGGTAACAGAATTTTTTTTTTTACTTTCTAAACATTTCTAAATACTTTTTTACTTTCTAAAAAAATTCAATTATTTATAAAACATTCGAGTATTATAATATTCAATATGCAATCAATATTTTTAAGCAATTAAATTATTTTAGATAAAATGAGAATAAAATATGCTTTGTATATGATTTCTAAAAGCATTTTGTTAACATAATTCTAAACATCAAATAAATAAATAAATAATTTATAAAATAACTAAAATTAATCCCGATGAACCAAAAGATTAAATATTTCATATTTATTTAAAATGTTTTTCTGTTGTATAGATCATAGAAAAAATAAAATGACAACATCAAAAAATCAATTAAGAATTTTCATTAAAATTGTCTGTATGAAAACATAGTATATAGTCGATTAAAAATTGTGTGATTTTTGACAAATATTATTATTTTTATACATTTTTATTTTTTGACTTAGAAAATTAGTAATATCTGATATCTGTCTTCCTTAATAGCAAATAATAGAAATGCATGTCCATTTTAAAATATATACCAACAAAAAAATAGATGCAGAATTTTAACTAACCTAAATGGCAACAGCAGAAGCTACTTCATTCTGTAAAAAAAAATAATAAATAATTAAAACTAAAAATAATAATAATAATAAATAAGTAAAATTATTTAATTAATTAAAAAATAAACAAAAATAGATGTAGATTAGATATATCATCAAAACAATGAGTGAAACAATATTAAATTTTATATAAAAACATTACAATTTGGATGTGAACTGTACTTAGAAAAATATTTCAGTGATTTTATTTTAAATAATGGAAAAAGCTAGTAAATGAAGAAAATAGTATTATAAAATGTACTCTGGAAAATACAAGATTTGTTAAAATACTTTTTTACTACACAAATTACGAAAAATAAATAAAAAAAAAAAACCTTTAAAAATTTACAAAACTAAAATTAATACTAACTAAAAATTAATTACATCTTATAATTAAATATTTAGTAATTAACAAAAAAACAAACTATAACTGAATATTTAAATAAAGCAGGTAAACATTTCATCAATGTTTTAAATTTGGAATAAATTATTTTCTGATCAGAAGAAAAATATCAAAATCCTAAATAGGCTTGAAAATACGAGCATGTACACCGAGAGGATAAATTAGCAGATATTATTAGGTTCATTCTTGGAGGTTGAATTCCTGCAAGATACAAGTTCGTACGTCGAAGAACGCCAGCCAATCAAAAACCTGATCTACGTCCTATTATGTCTTATGATTGGCTGACTTTTGCGACTTGCGATCTTAGTATTTTGCGGAATCAACTTCATAGAGAACTCAAATTTTATTTCGATTGTGCGAAATAAACTAAATATACAAAAATAATGTATAATGTAAAATAATGTATACTTCTTTTTATGTCATTTTCTTCAAATCTCACACATTATTTTTTTACAAAGAAATAAAGTTAGCTTTTAAATTTAAATTTCAGTATCCCGGTCAAGATTATTTATTAACATTCAGGAAGAAAATTGCAATGCTTTCCATGGAAATAACATGCAAATATAACTAATAATTTTGCTAGTCAATAACATGTCCCGTTATATGATGAGAAAATCTATAATGTAGAAATGCATATTACAATTGACAAAGTATAAAATTATTACTTAAAATTTCAAAATTATAATATTTACAATTTACAGTTAATTTTCTAAAATCCTGAATTTTTGGGAAAATTCAAATTCCGTGTACACAATTTGAATACTGCAGTTCTAAAAAAACAATAATATTTAAAATGAAATAATGTATATACTATACAATGTAATGTTATATAATAATAATAATGTTATATAACAAATAAAAAAACATTTTTTTTTTTTTGGTACCTGAGTGGAATAAATATTGCAAGCAGCCCATCGAACGCTTGCTCCTAGAGTTATAAGTGTTTCGATCAATACCTGAAAAAATATTTTACATTTAAAAATGGTTCAAAAACAAAAGCATGGACATAACTGAAGTAATCATTTTTTATGATGGAAATGCATTCAAGAGTAAAATCATTATCCCAGTAGGGAGTGATTAAAAAATATTGAAAAGAATTTTAATCAAGCTGCACAAATTTGACTTAAATGTAGTAAAAAAAAAAAAAAAAAAAATAGTAGCTATCATGATGCTAAAGAAGCTGTATATAAATATTAGAACTCTCAGGATACTTTAATTATGCACCGTAGCTATTAACCAAATGGATTTCGATAAAAAAGAATTTTCAAACAGAAAAAATACACATCAACCAACGAATTGTTAATAAGGTGAATTCTTTTTTTTTTTACAGATGGCGAAAATATTTTTACATCCTATCTTTCAAATATTTAATTAATTCGTTTTAAAATGAGCCAATTGAAACTAAACGAAGAAACATTAAATATTTTAATGTTATTTTAGACAAAAAACATTATCAACATATTAAGCATTAATAGGTTATTTAAAAAATAATTTAAATTTGTAATTGCAATTGTAATTGTCCTTTTTTTTTTTTTAATCGTAAATTTGTAATTTGTAAATTACACAATTCTGCTTTTCATATGGTATGAATCAGAAAAGGTGGTATTAATCAGAAAAAGATTGGTATGAATCAGAATAATAATAGCCATAAAAAGTAAAATTAATTTAATAAAAAAGTACCTTAGCGGCTAATTCCCGATTAAAAAATTGTAGCGATAATTAAAAAGTTAATTAGGAAAAAAAAAATAATAATCTAAATAGTTTATATTTAAAACCAGTCATTGAACATACCTTTCTCTAGGTTATTTAAATGATTTTTAAAAGATTATTATTTTTAAAACAAGGGTTCACATATGAACGAAAATTACGTAAATAAAAAAAAACCAGTATCAAAATTCTTTCGCTATACAAAGTATATGCTGACGTGAATACCACGGACATTTAAACACATTCTAAACCTGGTGACCTGCTACTGCATTTTTAAACACATACATATAACATACACACATCATAAAAACAAACACATGTATGTGAAATATTCGTATTTGGTTAAAATGAAGCTACAGGTCACCAAGTTCTTTCAGAATGTGTTATTATTATCGTATAAAAAACCCCGAATATGTATAACACACATTCTGAAAAAATTTGGTGACCTGCACATCATTTTAAACACGTACATATAACAAACACATACCTTTTTTTTTTAAATGTGTTGTAACACAGCTCTGAAAAACTTTGGTGACCTGCTACTTCGTTTTAAACACATACATATAACATACACAAATATCATGGGATAGTTTTTTTATCAGTTATAACACACATCCTGAAAACCCGGCAAATGTTTGCAACACATACTCGACATGGCATGGACTCAACAAGTCGTTTGGAATTTTAAAAACATACATATGTCTCGATAGACGTCCATAACTCATAGCGTTGACATGTTGCAGGATTTTTTTAAAATGACCTCTCGATGATGTCCCATAAATTTTCGATGGGAATGTTGGGCGATTAGGTAATCATTCGTTAAAATAAACCCAAATATGTATAAACACATTCTGAAAAATTTGTGACCTGCACATCATTTTAAACATTGTGCATCCATAAACATACATCCCTATATTTTTTTTTTTTTATGAGTTGTAAGTGACACACTCTGAAAAACTTTTGACCTGCTAATGTTTTAAGTCACACCAGAGGATAAAGTCCATGCCATGATAAAAACAGCGTTTTTATCAGTTATAACACATCCTGAAAACATCACCAAATGTTTTCAGGATGTCGTTATAACTGATAAAAAAACCTACCTACATTTTAAAACATACATATAACTCATCGGACACATAACTCATAAAAAACCCGATATGCTCATGTGTTTAAAATGAAGTCGCAGGTCACTCAAGTTTTTAGAATGTGTGTTATAACTGTGGAAAAATAAACCCAAATATGTATAACACACATTCTGAAAAAAATTTGTGACCTGCACATCATTTTAAACACGTGCATATAACATACAATACATACCAGTGTTTTTTCTGAGTTGTAACACACACTCTGAAAAACTTTGGTGACCTGTCTACTTCGTTTTAAACACATACATATATAACATACACATACATATTCGTTTTTATCAGTTATAACACACATCCTGAAAACATCACCAAATGTTTTCAGGATGTGTGTTATAACTGATAAAAAAACCCTACATTTTAAAAACATACATATAACATACACATAACTCGCGTTCAAATCTGGGAATATGTATCATCATTTAAAATGAAGTAACAGGTCACCAAGTTTTTTAGAATGTGTGTGTTATAACTCGTAAAATAAACCCTAAATATGTATAACACACATTCTGAAAAAAATTTTGACCTGCACATCATTTTAAACACGTGCATATAACATACACATACATACCGTTTTTTTTTTTTATGAGTTGTAACACACTCTGAAAAACTTGGTGACCTGCTACTTCGTTTTAAACACATACATATAACATACACATACATATTCGTTTTTATCAGTTATAACACACATCCTGAAAACATCACCAAATGTTTTCAGGATGTGTGTTATAACTGATAAAAAAACCTGCTACATTTTAAAAACATACATATAACATACACATAACTCATAAAAAACCCGAATATGTATGTGTTTAAAATGAAGTAACAGGTCACCAAGTTTTTTTAGAATGTGTGTTATAACTCATAAAAAACGAATATGTATAACACCAGCATATACATATTCATACATATTCATATTTTTTTTTTATGAGTTATAACATACATTCTGTAAAAACTTGGTGACCTGCTACTTCATTTTAAACACATACATATAACATACACATACACATTCGCTTTTTTTTTTCCCCCATGAGTTATAACTATTTCTTATCCGTAGTTTTTGTCTTTGCTCCCCTGAATATAAAACAGTCGTTATTTAATACAATTAAAACGGTCCACTTCTAGGAAATAATTTTAGAAAGATATATTTTATTCAAGCAAAGGAATAATGATCCAGAAAAGCAGACGTCTATCAAAGTTTTCCTCTTTTCAAAAGTACTCAATTTATTTATGGCAGTTGGCATTCTGCCATTGTGTTCAGGGATCCACGCCAAATTGGCAAAGAAAATTGATTAACTCGTACTCGTGGTTCATTCAATGTTTATGTCAAAGTTCAGATATTTTTATTAATACATGATTATCCATGGAAGCAACGATTGAACAAATTTTTATTTCAAGCGTAATTAAACGCTAAAATTAATCACTGCTTGTCACTACCAAAACTAAAAGAATATCGATTACACACCAAAATTGATCTTTTCTTTAAGCATTTTTTTTTTATGATGACAATGTATCAAATGCAAAATGTTTTGATACCTCTAAACGGTGCAAATTCATTTATGCTTAGAAATTAACTATGAATTATTATCTTTTTATCACGTCTGAATACGATGTTGTCCTGGTTAGGGTTCCTTGATATTATCAAAAAATGAGCGGGGGAAATAATTCCATGGGAAAAAAAAATAGCCGAATAGCAACAGTATAACTTTGGTATATTCTGTGGCTATTGGATTCAATTGTGCTTGCTATAGTTTTTTGGATAATTGTTTCTTCATGAAGTTCTAGTGTTATCAAACTTGGTATATTCCTGTGGCTATTGTATTTAGTTGTACTTGTATTCTGATCAATTGCTCCATAAATTTGTGGGGCTATTGATTTTAGTTGTGCTTGTTGCAGTTGTTGTTGTCGCATCCTTTGAAGAATACAAGAAAATCAAATATGGACATAAAAGAAATCAATAAGCTCGACATCAGGGCAGTTGTCCCATTTTTTTGGTATTTTCTAACGCGAAAAGCAGAAAATTTCATATTTTTTGTGGTGCTTCATCCTTATCTCCTGAGAGTAGTAGCTGTTTTTTTTTTTTTTTTTGTCGACATTTAGTTCTATAATTAGGAATTATTGTATTTGGTATTGGCTTGCTACAGTATTTCGAATCATTGCTTTTTCGTGAAGTTCTAGTGTTATCAAAGAAGTTCTAGTGGTAGCACGAAGCATATGCACGATGAGCCTTTTTGAAAATGGAGAAAAATGACGCTTGATTATTTAGAACTTTATAGATGGACGAAGCACATTTCTCGCTAGATGGGGAAGTGACTTGTGAAAAGGATGACGAATACGCTGAAGCATTAATCGTTGCAGTCAAACATAATCATTGTTTTGTGAATTACAGTATCGTTCATGATCGATCCTTTGTTGAGAAATATAGTGCCACAGCCCTAAAAACGTGGAATATAACAAATGCACGGTCTTATATTATTATATTGTAATATAATACATACGGTTTTGATTTATTACGTATCATTGCTCTTCCTAACCTACAGAAACAAAAATGAACTGGACATAATCATTTTCTTCTACGATGCAACTCCCCCTTACACTGCATGTTAAGTAATGTAGTTATCCAAGCTTCCAAGATCACCAAATAACTCATCTTGTAATTTTTGGTCATGGGGATACCTGATATCACAGGTTTATAGAAAACTCCAGGCCTTCATCAGTATTAAAATCCATACGGTAGGAAGTAACAGTCATTCTCGTTAACATGCTGTTCCATGCCCGTATTGGGGACAATTCTGCTACGGCACTTAGTATTGCAAGTGTGGCGATAGACATATTGAGCAGTTCAGTTATTAATCATACAGAAATAAATGCTTCATTTCACAATTATTGTCTTTTTTTTTAGTCATTCCAAAGCAACAGCAGTGCTCTCTATTATCCAAATTTCGAACAAAACATTTTTTACTGCCATATAAAATCTTGTGTCATGATGAATATTAATCTGAAAACTGCAGGTCTCTTTGAACCATAAATATTTTTTAATCACGTCTTACTTTTTGCACAGAATTTTGAATCACTTCTCACACATGCATAAAAGCATAAAAATAATGCAATACTTTTTTTTATGTAGTCAATTTAATCTCAACATTCAAATCATCTCTACTAGCAAACAATAAACCATCGAAAAGAAATTGCGAGTTATTTAAATTTTACAATTGAATGAATTCACGTTAAAAACAAATTAGATTTATTCTCTACTTTCGAAATAATATTATTTCGGAAGTTTGAAACTCTCTTCTACTTCGATATCCCCTAGAGGAAGAAACTCAATGCAGCATAAAAATTAATAGGCCTTTCATTAAATGAAGCGATAAGCTTTAATTAGCTCTAAAATACAAGTAAAACAATAGTTTGCTTTTCTTGCTATTTTAGAGTTAATTAAAGCTTATCATAGTATTGTAAAAATAATACATATGAAAATAAAAGATATACTATATGTATCTATCATTTGTTAACATTTTATCGAGAATGTCAATGATAGATAGCTCAATTTAATAGTTAATATTTGTAGATATCTTTTTTTTTTCTCGTGACTGTTAAATTCTTCTTCTAAATATAAGAATTATTTGCATTATGTATATTTTTATCAGGATGGTTGACAGATAATTATTGATAAAATTGCAACTTTTTCTTCACAAAAAAAATGCATACGATTTACAAAGTTAATTGTGTCATTATTTATGCTGTAACCCGTACTTCCTCCTGCCCACTGCAAGAGCGCCACCTGTGGCGTTCAGGAGAAAATGGTCAGTCGGCCTCGAGACTCTCACCCGAGAAGAAGCACAGTACAGCCGGCGCTGCCGTTGAGAAACCTTTAGTTTGTAATCTGTCATCCTGAGAGGAAATATATTTAGCACAACCCTGTGTATTAGATGGCCTACAGACTCTTACTTGGGAGAGGACGCATATTTCGCGCAAACCGCGCGTATCTGAATATCTTTATTTTCGGCTTAGAAGTGGAATTCTTCCACGAATCTATAAGTATATGAGTTTAATATTGTATATCTCTAATTATATGTGCATGTGGTGTTTGTGCCTGTGTAATTAAAGCTGTGTGTCAACACAACCCCAACCAATTACAATCCAGCTGCACAACCCATAACACTACAATGCTAAAAATAAAATTTAAAGGAAGAATTCAGCCTGGAACAACAACAAAAAAAAACCCACCTAAATTACTAAATTACTATTTTTTTTTTTTAACACTCTTTACTTTGACGTTTTTTCGTTACTTTTTTTTTTTTTAACACTCTTTACTTTTGACGTACGATTTTACAATAAACAATATAAATATGAGATAAACACAAATAAGAAGACAAAAAAAATGAGAAAATAACATGAATAAAAGATAAGCGAGAAATATGTTTAATACAAAAGATTTATGTAAATAGATGTACACTATTTAGAGAAAATAAAATTTGTAAAATATTTGTGATACATTACAATATAGTGTATCTACAAAATCTAAATATGTATAAATCAGTAAGCAAGAGATAGGATATTAATCATTGCGATTTTCCAATGCATGGATTGTGTGAATAGTAAAAGAAATGTCGGCTAATAAATAAAATGTGATAGTAGATCGATAAAGATAGCTGCGGCATAATTTATGGGCACTGGGAATATAAAAGTCTAGACGATTTTGTAATGTAATATATCTAAACTGTGCGCTCGGCTTTTCAAGTTTCGACTTTGTATCGAGAAGAGCACAAAGAAAAACTAAATTTTCTTCCAAATGTTACAAACCGTATGATGTTTTTTTTTGTACATATTTTTGAAGACATGAGTTTTAAACATCTTGTAACATATTTGGACTTATTACAAGTTACAAACCGTATGCGTATGTCTTTTTGCACATATTTTGTTTTTTAAGACAAGAGTTTTTGATCATCTTGTAAAACATTTGGAATTATTACAAAGTTACAAACTGTATGCGTATGTCTTTTGCACTGTTTTTTTAAGACTAAGAGTTTTTGATCATCTTTGTAAAATATTTGGAATTATTACAAAGTTACAAACTGTATGTGTATGTCTTTTATGTCTTTTTTTTTTTTTAAGACTAGAGTTTTTGATCAGCTTGTAAAATATTTGGACTTATTACTGAAGTTACAAACTGTATGCGTAGACTTTTACATATTTTTTTTTGAGACAAGAGTTTTTAAACCTTTTGTAAAATATTTGGACTTAATACAAGAGTTACAAACCGTATGCCTTTTTGCACATATTTTGTTTGAAGACAAGAGTTTTTGATCATCTTGTAAAATATTTGGACTTATTACAAAGTTACAAACAGCATGCGTATGTCTTTTGCATATTATTTTACTAGAAGAGTTTTTAAAACATTTGGACTTATTACAAAGTTACAAACAGCATGCGTATGTCTTTTTGCATATTATTTTGAGGAAGAGTTTTAAAACATTTTGGACTTATTACAAAGTTACAAACAGCATGCATATGTCTTTTGCATATTATTTACTAGAAGAGGTTTAAAACATTTGGACTTATTACAAAGTTACAAACAGCATGCGTATGTCTTTGCACATATTATTTTACGAGAAGAGTTTTAAAACATTTGGACTTATTACAAAGTTACAAACAGCATGCGTATGTCTTTTGCACATATTATTTTACTAGAAAGTTTTAAAACATTTGGACTTATTACAAAGTTACAAACAGCATGCGTACGTCTTTTACATATTATTTTACGAGAAAGTTTTTTAAAACATTTGGACTTATTACAAAGTTACAAACAGCATGCGTATGTCTTTTGCACATATTATTTTACTAGAGAAGAGTTTTTAAAACATTTGGACTTATTACAAAGTTACAAACGGCATGCGTATGTCTTTTACGCGTATTTTACGAAGAGTTTTTAAAACATTTGGACTTATTACAAAGTTAAACCGTATGTATGCCTTTTTGCACACACACACACACACACGCACGCTCACACGCACGCACACACACACACACACACACATATATATATATATTTATATATTTAGACAAGAGTCTAAGTCATAAGTTTATATTTCTAAACATCTTGTAAAATATTCGGACTTATCACAAAAACATGCTGTCAATTGTTAGTAATAAACGAGAAATCGGAATTTAACTTACTGCCGTCTGGGCGTTCACGTGGGTGCAGCATATTATCTTGGCTCCTTTCAATGGCTTTTCCCCATCAGCTCTTTGCCTCAAGTGACAATGCAGAGCATCTCTCTGAAAAAGAAGAAGAATGCATGAAATATAAAATAAATAAAAGTTTTTTTATGATCAATAAAATAAAAGCTCATTAGGTATAAAGGAAACAAAGACTTACATTTATTTTGAAATGGTTACATTTAAAAGATCTAAGAATTAACAAGGAAAATCTATTTTCTCTTTCGGATCAAATAGAATAATGATTACGTAAAAAGTAGTACTAAAAATTAGTATTTAAATTAATTGCAACCATTTGATTTTCATACATACAAGTACTTCCAATGTCGACCAAGCTATGTTTTCATAATAGAAATTATTTTAATTTTAATCAAAAAATTGTGTTAGTATACATATGTTTGACAAATAAGAAATCTTAACTGTATATCAAATAAATAATTTATAAGTAAAGCTCATCCAGTAAAATCACATATGCCAGTAAATCAATCCCATTTTTAGTCATTTTGTGCACACCTTGGTAGGCTAATTAGACAGGGACCTGCAGTTTAACGGGGATTCGAACTACTAACAAGCAGCCATGCCACAGCTAGGGGAACGAGGGGGAGGGGTTGAAGGCTGACTTGGCTTCGTGTCGTTGAAGAGGGAGGACAGTCGGACAGGACAGGGAGGATTAGTTTTAATACTAATTTATCGAGAGGACTTTTAGGAGAAACTACCCGCATTTTTGCGTATCGTTTGGGAGAAAACCTGGGAAAGTTCCCACCAGGTACCCTTACTAATAAGGCAATATGCTGAACACCTCAAATGCTATGAGTCCTCGCTTTTGAAACAGTGTTTACAACAAGGCCGCAGAGATTGAACCTCATGCTTAGCCGCGGCGCATGTTGCCACGAGTTGGGCTTCCATAAAATTAAAAAAATAAATAAATTAAAATCCCCAAATGTAAGATATATGTTGTTCAGAATTTATTCTTCATTGCGTGTGTGAGCATTATCAAGAAATGCGTACCTTAAAAAATTTTTATACAATTATAATGTTTTGAGATACATGTTTTGCTGATTTTCTAGACGCATTTGATTTTACATCTAATTTTATATATTTTTAAATGTTTGTTTTTCTTAAGGAGAAAAATTACAAAAATTGCTTATCGCTTTTGCGGCCTGATGGCCAATTGGCTAGCGTTTTGGAATTCAGTGCACAATCTTCAGGTTCGAATCCTGACGGTGGCATGGATATTCGTTCGGAATCGGCGGCGTTAAAATGTACGTTCGGTCTAGTTAGCCTAAGATTGTGCACAAAATGACCACAGAGCAAGGCAAACCTTATCCTTTTCATGAATGCATGTTAGTATACATGCTATTTAGTTTACTGATAAATAAATACCCAAACAAATAGTAATTAAACCCATCAGTAATTATTTTTGTGCAACAATTCCAGAAGCTTCATTGCACTCTATATCACGAGAGGCAAGATATCTAAAGGGACGATTTATAGTCATCTAATTTTAAGACCCTGTTCCACCTTTGCCGAATTAATTAATCTACAAGGGCCACAAGATGCAACATCATACACCAGGCGATAATCACATAGTACGACACTAACCATGATTAAATTGACGAAAATGAAATAATTACCCAGCCTGCTGGAGGCATGCGAGCTCTCGGTCCAACCAACGATGCTAATTTCACTCATAATCACCATCCTGTGGTCGAAGTCAATGGATCCAACTGAAGAATCCCCAAATGTATTACGTTAAGGGACTCTTTCTTCACATCAGAGTGAAATATATCGCCATTTTCAAATTCCAGTCCATGCATTTCATGCCATTTATGGTAAAATCCCCAGAGGCTCCAAGCGGTCTTTTCCAGCGAATTAAATTCAAAATCGTTCAAAATCGTGATCCGTTATGAGGGAATGATTCACAACTTTCGAGGTTAATGAACCGGCACAGAGTTTCATTTATGGAAATGTTTGTATTTTGAAGTATGATCACTTGTGTTAACGACATTTAATAGCTGTTATTGATGAAATTACTTCAATAGAATTATGCCATCTTTTCTTTGCTGTTAAACTGAATCCTAAGCTAAGTAATAATTTTTGACTAAAAGAACTTTTAATTAGTTTCAATATTATTAAAAGAAACAATTTTAGAACTAATTAAAATTTAAAACTTAGTTAAAGTTATTTAAACTAAAATATGATTAGACTGCAGGTGCAATTTAATATTTATGATGTTTTTAAAGTGGTATTATGATATTATTTTAAATAAATCGTTAAAAGAAAATTGGGGACATAAAAATTTAATAGCTGGGATACATAAAATTTTGAATAGATCTTTTGCACTTACAATCAATAAACAATATTGTTGCTTTTAAAACAGATTATTATACACACATCCATAATAAAAAATTAAAAAAAGTCTTTTTAAAAACAACAAACAATGCCTTTAAATACTAATCAACTAAAATCTAAATGTCATTTAACTTTTATTGCAATATTTATTATCCTT
The DNA here is from genome assembly GCA_021605095.1 of Caerostris extrusa. Classification (NCBI taxonomy): domain Eukaryota; kingdom Metazoa; phylum Arthropoda; class Arachnida; order Araneae; family Araneidae; genus Caerostris; species Caerostris extrusa. Next base: position 64,773 of record BPLR01004729.1, read on the forward strand.
TCTGAAATGTTAAATCTTGTTATTATCGCTATAAATAAATTGCAGCTTGTATTGCAATCTATTCCAATTAAGTTTAGCTTCCATGTCAAATTAATGTCTTTAAATGTTTGTTTTCTTTAACTTTTTATTGCAATATTTATTATCCTTTCTGTGAATGCATGTTATATATTATGTATATACACATTATTTAGTATACTATAAATAAACACCCAAACAAATAGCAATTAAATTCATCAGTAATTATTTTGCGCAGCAATTCGAGAAGCTTCATCGAACTCTCCATTACGAAGGCAAAGTACCTATCAAAAGGTGTCGATTTACAGCTATCTAATTTTAAGACCCTATTCCACCTTTGCCGAATTAATTAATCTACGAGGGTCCACAAGATGCAACATTGCACACCAGCGATAATCACACGACTCGACACTAGCCATGATTAAATGGACGAAAATGGAATAATTACTCAGCCTGCTGGAGGCACGCGGCACCAACCAACCAACTAATTTCACTCGTAATCACTATCCTGTGGTCGAAATCCAATGGATTCAACTAAAGAATCCCCAAATGTATGCGTTTAGGGACTCTTTCTTCACATCAAGAGTGAAATATATCCCCATTTTTCAAATTCAGTCCATGCATTTCACGTCATTATGGTAAATCCCAAAGAGGCTCCAAAGCGATCTTTTCCGGCGAATTAAATTCAGAATCGTTCAAAATGGTGATTCGGTTATGAACGAAAATGATTCAAAAACTTTTGGGACTAATAGAACTGGCAATGAAAGTTTCATTTGTAAATTTGTATTTTGAAGTAGATCACTTGTGTTAACGACATTTAAAATGTATTATCACTGACGTTATTTGAATAAATTCTAATTTACACATTGTCTTTAGGGTTAAAATGAACCTAAACTAAGTAATAATTCTTTTTCTGATTAAAAGAACTTTTAATTAGTTTTCAAATTATTAACAAAATAATTTTAAGACAATTAAAGTTTGGAAACTCTTGCAAAAGATTATTTAAACTAAAATATGATTAAGACTGCAAGTGCAATTTAATATTTACGATGTTTGTTAAGTGGTATCATGATATTATTTTAATCATCATTTTAAAAAGAGTTATGAAACAGTTGCGGGACATAAAATTTTGACAGATCTTTTGTGCGAACAATCCCTAAACAATATTGTTGGTTTTTAAAGCAGATTATTATACACACATTAATAAACTAAGAATTAAAAAAATTTTAAAGTTCATAAAATAGACAACGTCTTTAAATACTAATATTTAAAATCTAAATGTATTTGATATTATTGACTGAAATTACAGCTTGAATTGCAATACATAAATTACAGCTTGTATTGCAATTACTTAGCTTCCATATCTAATTAATGTGTTTCAATGTTTGTTTTCCGTAACTTTTTATTGCAGTGTTTCTCATTACCTTTTTCATGAATGCATGTTATACATTAAGGGCTGGGACAGTGAAGTGATAAAAGTCATGGGATAGCAATATGCAAATTTTCAGATGGCAGTAGCATCGCGTAGAACAGGTATAAATGCGCAGTGCTTTCGCAGAGCTTTCATTTCTGTTCAAGCTATTCATGTGAAGAGGTTTTGACGTGATGATGACCGCACGACGGGAATTAACAGACTTTGAACGCGGAATGTTAGTTGGAGCTAGACGCATGGGTCATGCCATTTCGGGAAATCGTTAGGGAATTCAACATTCCCAGATCCACTGTGTCAAGAGTGTGCCGAGAGTATGAAATTTCAGGCATAACATCCCACCATGGACAGCGCAGTGGTCGACCGCCTGCACTTAACGACCGAGACCGGCGACGTCTGCAAAGAGTCGTAAATTCTAACAGACAAGCAACACTGCGTCAAATAACCGCAGAAATCAATGTGGGACGTACAAGGGACTTGTCTGTTAGAACTGTGCGGAGAAATTTGGCTTTCTTGGGCTATTCCAGCAGAAGACCGACTCGAGTGCCTTTACTGACAGAACGACACCGCTTGCAGCGACTTTCGTGGGCACGTGAGCATATCGGTTGGTCCCTAGATGAATGGAAAACCGTGGCCTGGTCCGATGAGTCACGAT
>BPLR01004730.1:0-73239 GCA_021605095.1 Caerostris extrusa
ATTGAATTAAATAATAAAACTAAATTATTATATTACTATATAAACCAATTATCTATACGAAATTTCACAGTATTTGGAAAATAACTATATGAAAGAGATTGTTTAAGTTCGATAAAAACTTATATTAAAAGCCAATTATTATTTTATTATATAAACCAATTATCTATGCAAATATTCACAGAATTTAGAAAATAAGTATATGAAAGAGATTCATTAAACTCAATAAAATCCTAGATAGATTGAGATAAACAGATTCTTTAAACTCAATAAAATCTATGTTAATAGATCAAATTGCGAGTAAAGTGAGCAAATTCTGTAAATAACACATACCACACACACACACGCACTATATATATATGTGCATACTATATTTATTTATTTATCTATATATGCACTATATATATATATGTATCTATACTATATATATATATATATACATACAGATAGATTGATATGTGTGTTCACTTGGTTCACATATAAAATTACTTTCCCAAAACTAGTAATTCAGGTCAAATTTTGTACTATAGTTTTAACTGCCTGCAATTTTAATGAAAATTAGTTCATCTTTCACTGAGGGATTCGTTATATAACTAATGAAAAATATAGATTCCATAGCAACCAAGCGAATTCCGAAGGGTACTATTATCTTCAAAATAAAGTCAAGTAAACAGTTCGTCCCACCCATTTGCATAATGCATTTCATTCCAAATATAGCAACACTAATAATTTCCCTGGTGAACAAATCTGACATTCAGAAGTTTGAAACTAAGGACTTCAACAAAAACATTATATATATATATATTCGTTATATCCGATTCAAAGAATTAATAGGTTTGTACATTTGATATAACAAATCTACTATCTTAATAATTCAATGTTATTATTATTGCCGTTTTCTAATGTGTCTTCATACTTTAATAGATGAACATATTTAGGACATCATTCGGATTTCACATTCGGAGGACATCCTTTTGCAGAATAAATATGGTAACAATTATAAAAAAAATTTCTAAAATATTTGAAAAAATTCGTCTCGGTTTATATTTTCAAATATGAAAAAAAAAAAAAAAAAAAAAAATAGGGGAGGGAATGGTGAAACGAAAAAGCAAAAACGAAAAATACGTTATTAGTGCCGGAAATGTCTGTCTGTTACGGCTCCTATCACCGGTCCCCTACTTTAACAAAAGAAAACTCCGTAACAGCAGACGTAATATGGGGTGGACGGTGAATTGAGAATACACCAATAGTGTTGACTATTATATAAGTTGCCCCTAACCAATCGGAAACTCACCCGTCTCTCCTGGGGTTACCATTCCCCGTCTACAAAGAGGGGTAGGGGGTCCCTAGAATCCGCACCTCAATTCGGAGAAACGCTCGCATACAAAAATCGTATGTATGAATGATTGAATAAGGAAAGAAATACAAATAATTGTAAAGCGTGGACGATTTTTTTTTCGGGGATGTTACTTCTATGAATTTTATTGATAGTGTGGAATTCTAAATTGAATTCCACGCCTCCCTTTACCCCACTTTGTATGGGTTGGTGAATCTGTTTGTAGTTTTTTCTTTTTAAAAGAGAGATGGTTGGTGACAGTGTACCATTTTTTTTCTTCTACTGAACACATTGTAACAGGAGGCACTTGGTACCCTTCGAATTTCAGGGGTAACATTTAGACACTTAGTAGGAAAAGAAAAATTATGGCTCTCCATTGAATTCCTTCTCCACATTGCACCCCACCCTTCGTTCTATTTTTAATACAAAACGATATTCATGTGTTCCAATCATACGGTCTGTAAGACCATATTGTGTCGCACTCGAGTTTTGACAGGGGACGTTACTTTCAAAAAATACTGCCATTGAAGCAGTACTCAAGGGAACTAATACTTCGATGAAAATGGCTGGATGCAAAAAGCTGAGTGTTTGTTTAACAGAAACTCTTAACTTCCAATTTATTGCAAATCAATTACTTTTATGTCAATTGAAAACTGGCTTATGTGCTTACAAAGCAGCAATTTCACCTTTTCCCCCATCCTTCAATGAATTAAACGGTTGGAATAATCCAGTGTTCAATATTTACGTTGGAAATCCAGATAAATATAATTTTTTATACTTATATTCTATGCTGTGTATTCAATGCCGATATTTTTTGCAATTCACACGTGCGGAAACGATTCTCAATTTTTTTCACCTTGTTTTGCTTACAAAGCAATAACGAAAACCAAGCACAATTCAAACTGTCATAAGATATTTTTTTAGCTATATATCTCTCACGACAAGCAAAATAAAAAAGACTTTAAAAACTACAAATCTACCATAGCCAGACTGGTTGACTTGCTTTCATTCACCAATTTGAAACCCTCTTTAAGTGGACCGTTTGTAAGACAATCACGTTTTTATTTTTACAGGCTAGATTTATAGAGTGCGAATAATCCATGGTAGTGACAGTACCTCTAATTAGAGAGTCGTTTGAATTAAGTCTTAGTAGAAGCCAAGTTTATAGTCCAGTTAGCTAAGATGGGTACGCTTTTAATGATCATAAAATCTATTAGCACTCCTGAGAAATTTCAATTTCGTCTAATTTGGGCAAATTGCTCTGAACCTAATAAATCCGATCCAAGCAGATGGGGAATAATTGCTGCTGCAAACAGGAAGTCAAACTCGCTCTTATAACACGAATAGCGTGCGAAAGTGCAGTAAATAAAACCCCCAGGACTATCTTCAAAGGATTTTTGCATAAGTTACGGCGGCGTTTTTTTCCACCTCGTATTTCAGAAGTGTGGTTACGAGGTGTTAAAAAGACGTCAAAAAAGATAACTTCAAGTATAAGAGGTGCAAAAAGCAATATTTCTTTCGCATTATAATCGCTTCGAGTATTACGGTCTTTAAGAGACGAATCTCGACCTAAAGACACGCATGTCTTCCGAAACTAATGTAAAAAGGGTTTTTAACAGTCTAATTGTTATCGCAAGCAAATGTCGTAAACAAAAAACAATGCTTCGGGTATTTGAGCAAAAACTTCTGTTTCAAATAAAACTATTCATTACGGTAAAAAAAAAAAAAAAAAAGCAAGTATAATTGTTCGTTAAAAGATATAAATGTTTTATGTGAACGCTAATTTTACATTTCAAAACATTAACAGTTTGTAATAATTACTTTTATCGCGTCGAACTAACGGTTTCTGCCTTTTTCTTTTAATCTTTTAAGCATGTTTAAAAGCTATATTTGAATTTTAGAATACTGAATTCAATTTTGTCACCAAATTAAGTTTTAGATGTCTTTTAGTGATAGCAAAATTCTAAACCGTTTCCTCCCCCGTTATGGCATTTCAGACAAGACTCATTTCAATGCTTTACTCGTCGTTTAATGGTGTGTAGTTTTAATTTTTAAGATAAAAATTTATTTTTTAAATTTAATTTAAGCATTAGGTTTTATTAAGATTTATTTAAATTTTAAGACTATTTTAATTATTTAAAAATATTGTGCATACTCAACTTAAAGTTATTCTTAAAAAATTAAGAGAAATCATAAAATTATCTGACATAACTTGTTAAGATTATATGATTAAATCAACAACAATTCTTTTATTTTCATTAAAAAATAAAAAATAGTTTAATAAGAAATTTATTTGTTAATAATTTCTTGCGCAAACTATTTAGTTCAGTTTTTTAAAAATTTTATTTCAGTTGACGTCTCGCTTTACAGCAGTTACAAAACAATATTATTTCAATCCAGTAAGATTCTTTATTCAGCAGTTTCTTTAATTTTCTTAATTTCTGTTTTTTAATTATGATAAATTTATTTTATTTTCATTATGAGAAATAAATGGAATTATTTAATATCGACTTAGTTAATTTTAATCAATTTTGACATTTATTTTTAATAACTTTTACTGAACAACATAAGGTGATATTATTTAAATTCAGTACGAATGTTTCTAAAGCAAATGCATTAAATTGACTTTTTTTTTTTTTGTTTCCCATCAGACGGTCTAGAAATCATTTATTTTCATTATGATAAAGGAATGGAATAATTTAATATCGACTTAGTTAATTTTAATCTATTTTTGACATTTATTTTTAATAACTTTTTACTCAATAATAATTACAAGGTGATATTATTTAAATTCAAGAAGAAGTTTTATAAGAAAATACCATTAAATTATTTACCTATTATTTTACTGAACAGCAGTTATAAGGATATATTATTTAAATTCAATAAGAATTTGTATAAGGTAAATGCATTAAATTGACTTTTCTGTTTCCCATCAGATGGTCCTGAAATCATTTATTTTCATTATAAATAAATGAATGGAATAATTTTATACCGACTTAGTTAATTTAATCAATTTTTTACATTTATTTTTAATAACTTACTTACTCAACTAGAATCACAAGGTGATATTTAAATTCAATAAGAATTTTCATACAGCAAATGCATTCAATTGACTTTTATTCTGTTTCCCATCAGATGGTCTAGAAATCGTGGGGAAAATGGGCATGTAATTCTTTCTTAAATCGTCCGTTTAACTTAGTTATTTGTATTTTTTAGCCACTTAGGAAACGATTAGTTTTTTTTGTAACTTTGTTATAGTGTTGCTGTGAATTCTTCCAAAAGTTACTTATCCAGCCTTGGCAAGAGGACAAATACAAAGTTGATCTTTAATGATAGAAGATGTCTTGGAAGTAATGGGAAAAGAAAATCGAAACCAAGCTAGTGATCAAGAAGAGATCTATTTTTTTACCATGAAGTGAACGTTTTCTTCCTAACTCCCACGATGAAGAAAGGGGGGAATCATTTTGAGAAGAAGAGATCTAATAGTTCCCTTGGAGCATCGACCTCCTCTAAATTACAATATCAATAGTTGAATCAGACTATCGGATATCAGCACTGGTGCCCCATTTCAAATGACCATGTTTTTCTCTCTTGGTAATGGCAACTGAAAACACGTGACAGTTAAGTAATGGCTCTCAAACAAAACTGATAATGTCCCTCAACTTCAACGAAGAATCAGATTTGGAATCTCGATTTTAGTCAGGAATAGCACAAGAAAATAAAATAAAAAGCCACAACGGAAGTCGGATTCTTTTTGAAACAAATGAAAATAAAAATGGGAATTAAGTATTATTAATTTTCAGTACTTTTACAAAAGAAATAAATCTAAACTATAGACCTATTCTATACTTGTATCTTTATATATTATATAATTATGCTATATTTAGCACGTAACTCATTATAAACAGATCACTATAATTTGCATTCTAATGGTAAAGATTTCTGATCACTTGTTGTAAAAATATAATTAAACCTATCATATATCATGATGTTTAGAAGCATTTTCTTGTTATTCAGTGTGTTAAAATTCCTATGAATAATGCATTAATTTTTCTTACATACGAAAAACAGATTTAAATCTTTTGGTTATAGACATGAAGGGAGTTTGGGCACATAATTTTTTTGTTGTCAACTATGCAAACTATGCAAATTATCATAAATTAAATCTGACTTTTTTTTTTTTTTTTGAAAATATGTTTATTTTCCAGCATATATTTGTAAGAAAACATATTTATTTTAAAGTGCTTTATTTCTTATTTGTTTTTTGGAATTTTTATAATTTGGGTAAGGATAAGTCTAATCAGAAGAATGTGGAAAAAAAGTTTTACATAACTTGAACAAAACTCTTTAATTTTTATATTCGTAGTTTTTAGGTTCGAGAATATTATATTTTACTTTTACAGTTCAAGAATATTTTATTTTAAATTTATGGTTCAATAATATATTATTTTAATTTGATGGTTTAAGAATATTTTAATTTAATTTTATCGTTCATAGACATTTTAATTTAATTTTGTGATTCAAAAATATTTTATTTTAGTTTTATGGTTCAAGAGAATTTTATTTTAATTTCATAGTCCAATTTTCACATTCACTGCTTTTAGGTTCGACAATAATATATTTTAATTATATGATTCAAGAATATTTTATTATAAATTTATAGTTCAAGAATATTTTATTTTAAATTTATAGTTCAAGAATATTTTATTTAAATTTTATGCCTCAATAATAAATTATTTTAATTTCATGGTTTAAGAATATTTAATTAAAATTTTATGGTTCAAAAATATTTAATTTTAATTTTATAGTTCATGAATATTTTAATTTTATGGTTGGAGAATACTATATTTTAATTTCAAGGTTCAAGAATAATTTATTTTAATTTTATGGTTCAAGAATATTTTATTTTAATTTTATGGTTCAAGAATAATTTATTTTAATTTTATGGTTCAAGAATATTTTATTTTAATTTTATGGTACAGGAATATTTTATTTTAATTTTTATGGTTCAATAATATATTATTTTAATTTTATGGTTCAATAATATATTATTTTAATTTAATTTTATGTTTCAAGAATATTTTATTTTAATTTCATGGTTCAAGAATATTTATTTCAATTTCATGGTTTAAGAATATTTTATTTAAATTCTATGGTTCAACAATATTTTATTTTATTTTTATGGTTCAATAATATTTTATTTTAATCTCATGATTTAAGAGGAATCATTTTCTGAAAAGCATCTATTTAGAAGTTGGTAAAAAATTCCACATTTGCAAAATATGACAAAATAATTTTACATCCCTTGAGCAGAAAAGTTTTAATATTTACATTCATAGTTTGTAGGCTCAAGAAGATTTTATATAACCCCTCCATTTCTGTAGCAACCATTTCTTTTTCCTCTAAATCGTTCACGTTCTACGAGTAACGTTCGAAAAACATTAAATTTCGATTTTCGTTACATTTCCATAACAAAACAATGCAAATTAGGAGAAAGATTGCACTCCGAACAGACATTGATTGATGCCGATTGTACTTACGTATGAATAACAAAAGAGAAATCGTTCTTTTATTAATAATTCGAAGACTGCTCAAGAATCATGCATTGCGATTGAAATTACATTTCAGATTTGAATTTATTCCGAAACTTTTTGTACTTGGAACGCTTTCAACATTTCCTAGCGATTTTTAAAGAATCCTTGTGATGATTAATAGTTTAAATATAGAAATGTTTCAGATACCAGTGTTAGCAAGTAATTCGTTGGTTGTTGAAATAAATTCACTTATTCGTTAATGTTTTTGACATTAATAAAAGTAATTGTCATGAAATAATAAAAATCATATTTTTAACTAAAAATAAAAGCAATAATTTGAGTAATTAAAGCAACAATTGAGTTATCAGTGTTTTATTAAGGCAAATGTGTAATTTTTAACCGAAAAATAGGATATGTATACAAATAGTCGTACAATCTATGATGAATTATGTATATAAATAACCATACAACCTAGTCCAATTTTCACATTCACTGCTTTTAGGTTCGACAATAATATATTTTAATTATATGATTCAAGAATATTTTATTATAAATTTATAGTTCAAGAATATTGTATGTATTATTGTAATTATGTAATTATTTATTTATGTAAATAACCATAGATTCTAGGATGAATTATGTATGTAAATAACCATACAACCTATGATGAATTATTTATGTAAATAACCATAGATTCTAGGATGAATTATGTATGTAAATATACAACCTATGATGAATTATTTATGTAAATAACCATAGATTCTAGGATGAATTATGTATGTAAATAACCATACAACCTATGATGAATTATGTTTAACACTCGATCAAGTTACTGATGCTCATATTTTCAAAAAAATTAAAAATAATAAAAGAACCGAAAATTTAAGTTATTCTATTACAAATTCATACTTAAATTTTATGTTCAAAATTTGTAATAAATGGTTTTAATTTTAGTGAAAGAATGCAACACTTAATTAGATTCATTTGTATTAATTTATTTAATTTGTATTGATTTAATTGTTTTATTAATTTGTATTCATTTATTTAATTCATACAAACATTGACATTATTTTCTTTTAGAAAAAAATTTACTGATCATAAATATAAGCAATCTTTTTGAAAATAATTACATTACATTCAATTACATTTTGTTCATGTTCATATTTTTTTAAAAAATTTAAATTATTCTAAATAAAATTCATGTTTAAATTTTATAATAAAATTTTGTAGTAATAATGGATTTAATTTGTTAGACATTAATATTAGGCATTAATAAATTTCTTGCCAATGAAAAATTTCAAATAACAGCACTTCAAATTCACAAATTAGGCTAAAACAATTTTTGTGTGAGTAGAATATTTTTCCAAGCATCTTTTATTTTTCTTTATATTAGAAAAAAATTCATTATCAATCATTTTGAAAATAATTGCATTTTAATAACAATAATAAAAATGAAAAAATTAATACATTTAAAACATATAATTTTACATATAATAAGAAGACAAGTTTCTTCGAACGAATTATAAATAGAATGTTATTTTTCCAATTTTTTTTTATCACTTAAAATGAAATCTATTAATTAACCTTTCAAAATACCGTCTTTTACTTTTTAATTACTTATTGTTAGTCTGACAGTCTTATTTATAGATTCTCGTAACATCCTAAAATTTATTCAACTTTCCTGAATTAATTTCATATTAAATTATTCAAGCAATTAAAAAGGTGTAAACTGGAGTAGCATAGAGATGTAAAATTTCTTTCACAAGATTGATTACCAGATTATGTTGTTCGTTGACACATTTTTTATTGTTATTTAAGAAATTTATTCCACCTATATGTGCAGAAAAAGATTAATTAATTCCTCCTAATTATTTTCACTCTTCACTTCATATTTAATGCTTGGACTTTAAATTCCGGAATGCTTACAACTGCCAGGATTTTCTTTTCTTAGTTACTGTACAAGAACTTAGTGAAAAAAGTTAATTAAAGGGAATGAAATTAAAAAACTAATTAAAGTATGCTACGTTTTTAGCCACTAAATACTTTATACATTAATCAAATGGAGTGAATGATTAGTAAAAAAAAAATATCACGTTGTAGCTTTATCGCAACAAGAATTAGGATGGAATTTTTCGTCTTAAAATTCATGGCAGAGTTTTTTATAACCAACACGGATAAATTATTCTCTTTTACTAACCCACTATGTAACTTATTTAATTTAATTTTGTTATTTATAAATGTGCCAAACTCTTATAATAAATAAAATTTTATATTCATACAATTCTTTGGATATTTAAAATACCTTGGTGAATAAAAGGGTGAATCCTACAACATACAATCCTACAATATGAATATACAATATAAAATTGATGACTTGTATACATTATCTATACTATTGCACTAGACAAATATACATTATAAAATTGATGAATTATATACATTATCTATACTATTGCACTAGACAAATATACAATTGATGAATTGTATACATTATATATACTATTGTACTAGACAAATATACAATTGATGAATTGTATACATTACATATACTATTGTACTAGACAAATATACAATTGATTAATTGTATTTTTGGAGATTAATTTAAATTATATATATATCCTATATACTAGTTTTTGTTATGAATGAGAATTTAAATTTTCAAATATGTAAAATTGTTTTATTTTTAATTAATCGATTATGTCCTTTTGCTAATTCTTTCTCCATTGACTTAAGAAAAAAAAACTACTTTTTATCATTTAATATAATTTGTTTCTTTTATTAGTAAAAAAATATTGTAAAATTTTTTTTTTTAATTAATGAAAATGACTTTATTTTTAAAAACACCTATAACACATCTTTTATATTATAAATTTAGTTTTAAACTTAAATCGAGAAAATCACCTTTAAAAACTAAAACTTATCATTTTAAGTCATATAAATTGTATGATACTTATTTAGTCTTCTCACATAAAATATATATAAAAAAAGCCAGTTATTCATATTCAAGTGAGAAATACAACTATAAGCTCTTTTATCATTTGAAGGCTTCAGACGTCTCATAGCGAATTGCAACAAATATGATATTCCGTAATGGCATAGCAAGTTCTGTATACTCTCTATATAGCATTTGTTGCCTATTCTAGGACGCGTGCTTAGTTCAGAGTGAACTGGCCTTATTCATTTACAGCGAGGAATATGAATAAAAATGAATTGTGGAATGGAAAAGGGGGAGATTTCAATAGCTGAGGAATTCTCGTCTGGAAGCGTTATTTTCGGGAACATTCCTGGGATCCTGAGGCTACGGCACGTGCCTTACACACCACCATCCGCTGTTATTCCAATCTCACATTCCAAAGCTATGTGATGAAACGAGGGTTCATTGAAAATTCAGCAGGGTTTGTTGGTTCTCTTCATGTTAGTGGAAATCTTTGATTCGAATACGGGCGTTACCAGAACATGGGCTTACTTTCGGCAAAAACCTACAGAATTATTTAAGTTGTTTCTATAGAATGTTAGGATTCTTGGAATCCTGCTTGTTTGGTACATTATTATATCTTTTATATGTTTATTGAATTGGTATAAAAAGAAGAAATTTTTTTAAAAATATTTTATTAAGAAGAATTGAATTATTTTATTAAAAAAATTTAGTATGAAGATTCATTCAATTTATTATTTTATTAAGAAAAAAATTTATTTTAAAGACGATTTATTATGAAAATTAATTATGGAAATGTATTTACGATTTATTTATGAAATTTCACAATTAAAATATTATTGAGGAAAAATTATTATTTATATCAAATACTTTTGTAATTTATTTACATTAAATATTTATTTATTTTTGGATTTTATTTAAGAATGAGATATTTGGATATTGCAGTACATATCAATTTTATTGTTAAATATATTCTTTATTAAAACTAAAAAAAATTAAATGACACTTTAATTAATTAATTATTTATTTATTTATTTTTGTTATGTGAAAAAGTATTTTTATTATTTCATTTTTTTTTAATTTCTTTAAATTAAATGTTTATTTATATTTCGGTTTTATTTAATCGCCAGATATTTAAGTATTTCAGCATGTACAAAAATTAAAAACGCGTGAAAAGTACCATGAATTATTAAATAAAACATACAAAAATCAATTTATTTTGATGCTTTTTTAAAGTAGGCTCCACAGAATACAAGACAACTATGACAGTGGTTGATCTAATCCTCCATAGAGTTTTCGTAGGCTGATTGATGTTATGACCTTCAGTTCTTTCAGCGATTTTTGTATTATGACATCAATCGAGTCAAAACATCTTCCTGGCAGTAGTGACTTTAAATTTGAGAACAGATAAAAGTCACATGGGGCCATAAAAGGTGAATACGGTACTTGGTCGATTACATTCGTTGAGTTTTTAGCGAAAAGCTTTTTCACAATTGCTTTGTGGCCTGCTTTCGATGCTCTTTTTAGACAAAATTGAGATCTTTTGGAACCAGTAGTATGCCAACACGTTTCATGCCCAAAATATGTCATAGTGTTACGAACGGACGAATTATTACGAATAGACTTAATTATTCACCTCTTGAGCCAACGGTCTAAGACTCAAAGAAATTTTTTGACCAACAATTTCTTGATTTTGTTGTTTTTTGTCGTCCTTTGTAGCAGTTGAAGGTCAAGCAGGAGAAAGCCAATCAACTACCAATTCTAGACTTTCTTTGAATGCTTTATACCATTCATACCATTCATACGCTTTTTTTTTTTTAGATGCACGTTTCACCCTAGGTCTTCTGCAAAAGTTATAGCGATTCTACACGCGAAATTTCGTTTGAAACACAAATTGTAAAGCCAACTCTTTGTACAACTAATTTTTCCACTCTTAGAACTAGTAGAACACTCAAAATATTTGATTACAAAAACTGCTGCTGTCAATACGCTGAATGAAAGATCGGGCTCAAATTCCACGTTGTAACTCTGTACTACACACTTACAAAAAAAAATAATAATAATATTACGAGTAGCGATAAAAAAAATATAAAAAAAAAAAAAACTGTATCATTTACGAGTGTGTTTTAAATTCTACATTGAGGATATATTTTTAAGCAGAATGAATTAATTTCATAGTAAAAATTATGTTTTATTCAAGCTAAAAAACAAAATGGCGTATTTATTGTTTTTATTTACAGGAAGAAAATTACTCCTAAGAGTAGATTTTCAAATGATTTATAAGATTGATTTATTTTATCTTCTTTTATTAATCTTCAATCGATTTATTTTATCTTTTCTTTTTCATTCGGTAAAATTATTTTCGTAAAATATATTTAAAATTAACAAAAACTGTCTTAAATTAAATTGTATACGTGTTTACATTTACATAACACTGTAGTAATATTACATGAAATCTATATAAAAGCTAATTAAACGAAAAATAAAAATATTTGTACACAAAAAAAAATTTGTTTCACAAAAAAATCATAAAACAACAAATGCATTATTGTTTTTTTTTATTATCTAACTGAATCATAAAAAGTATTTATATTTGTATTTTTATCAAAATATTTTTATGTCGTTTACTAAATTACAAATAAAATAAATAATTTTACTGTTCTTTTCACATTTAAAAGTAACTTCGAAATTTGTGTTGTTGTAGAAATTTCTATTCAGAGGAAATGGAGAAAAATTTAAATGAATAATTTTTATTATTTCTATGAAAAGTATTCTGAGCAAAATTGTTATTTAAAAACCGTTACAAAAATATGAAATTTATAATTGGTGTAATGGGAAAAAGGAAACAACTAATGAACAATCTCCATTCAAAAGTGTGCACCAATCCTACTGTTAACCCTGCCCTACTACACAATAGATAACGCCTCTACACGCTTCGTTAGTTTTGAATGACCAATGAGATGTCAACACTTGCATTATTGGGTATTTAGTGATTTGCACTTAAATAAAGCATGTAAAGTATTTTTGAACTTTTTTTTTTCCCTAAATCAAAGGTAGAATATATTTTTGGAGAAATTAAATCATGGAATATCTAATGTTTCATTCATTTCTTCTCACAGTATATAAATGTATAAAAATTATAAAGATATAATAGGCGTGTCAATTTCATAAACCATATTCTTAATAAATTAATGTTATATATTTTAACGATAATAACGATTAACATATAACGAATTCATTTTAATTATTAAAGATAAGTAAATAATTATTAATTTATCTTAAATTCCACTCTAGTTTGCATATTATTAACTCTTTTTTTACAAATTTCGATTTAAAGGATTTTTAACCTTAATTTTTTAAATCTTTCTTTTTCCCTTGTATATTTATTTGTGGAGACAGAATATTCTTTAAATTTCGAAAGTTATGCTAATAATAAAATTTTTAATTTGTAAAACTGCAAATTTAAATACACATGTCAATTCAAATCTTTCCTTTCTTACCATTATAATATCGTATAGAATTTAAGATTCGAAAAATTAAGTTTTGAATTCTTTCTATATTTTAAATAAGAGCCAGAAAAACCTAATACATTTCTTATTTTTTAAAAATTATTTTCATTTTTTAAGCACACCAATAAATAGTATTAAAACACATTTTCAATAAATAAGAAAAATTTTTGTATAATGTATAGTAGATATGTATTGTAGATTATTAGTAATAGTAGTAGTAGCAGATTATTGGTATTAGTAGTATTGTAATATTGATATTTATTACGTATTGTAGATTATTAAGAGTTCAATAAATATATGTGTCTTAACAACTATACTAAATTATGCTTCTTAAAATGTCAAATAAAAATATTTCCTCCAATTCAATAACTTGCTTATAAAAGATTTTCATACATTTACTTCAATAGAATGAAATAATAAAGAAAAATTTGATATCAATTAATTGAATTCAATAGTTTTATTTCGATCAAGTTAATATTTAAAAGAAATATTTCTTTACGAAAAAAAACAAAGAATAACAAGAAGTCAGGCATTATAATACGATTTTGAAAAACTTACTTTAACTTAAAGAGTTGAATAATTCATTTGATTGAAAATAAGCAATATGAAAGATTATCTATACAAAAGATGCAAATTTTGATACCAATTATAAAATGCTAATGAATTATACAGCAATTATAAAACATTAATAATCAATATATTAATATAGTTTTTTTTTTTTTTTTAAATAAAAATAATTAATTATATCCTTCCCCAAATTTTTTTTAAAAAAATTCTTTTTTAAGACATTATAGAAATATAATTCAGTATTTTATTTTATAAACTGAGCTATGGAATTTATTGAAGTAATTACTCATAAAAATTCAATTTATTAAAATTAATGCATTTTATTATCTTTTATGATTTCTTAGTCTGACTTCATATTAAATTTTTATCAAAAACTTATTAGTAAATAGACTTGTCTAATATATAAACAAATTTGCAATTAGATCATAAAAAGGATTAAACATTTCATTACACATTGCACAGTCATACGTATAATGAAACATAAATATAAAAAATGATGTGGGTTTTTTTTTTTTTTTTTTTTTTTTTTTTTTTTTGAGATATAAAATATTTTTGCAGTGGTATTTTATATATTGCACTTAATTTTTTTCCGTGTTTGTTTGAAATTATTCAGGGCTTAAAAACTGTTTTGAAAATTGAAATTTGTATCAGATGGATTTCATTTGATTTCATCAGATTGATTCATTTACTGGCAATACATGATTGAATTAAATTGCCTTTTGAATTAGTTACAGATTTTTTAATTAAAAAAGTGTTGAAAGTTGAGGTGTCTAAAGTAATTAGTATTATTACAATTTCATACAATTTGATTAACGAGAAAATATTTTTTAAAAAAATTATTTTTATGTTTATTAAAACCCATTTTTATTCAAGGATTGATTTCAGTAGCAATTTAATAATTTAGATTTAAGTTTTGTCTCATTAAATCCTAATTATTGTATTCTGAAATATAATTTTTTTTATTATATTATTACAACAAAAATATTCTTAATTCTTTCAACATTATTTTTCTGCATTAATTAATTATTTAATAATATTTTTTAAAAATAACCATAAAAACATTTCTTGTTTGCATCGTATAATATTTTATATTTTACTCACAAATATATTTTATCTATAAAATCTTTTTAACTTTAATTTTGATAACACATTAATAAATATAAAAATTACATTTGTCAACCAACATACAGTACTGTATATAACAACATAAGTATATTAAGCCTAAGTGTCAATGTTGATAAATAAAATACGTATTTAAGTGTAATACATTAAAATGCATCATATAAAATTACCTACGGTGG
Organism: Caerostris extrusa; assembly: GCA_021605095.1. Taxonomy (NCBI): domain Eukaryota; kingdom Metazoa; phylum Arthropoda; class Arachnida; order Araneae; family Araneidae; genus Caerostris; species Caerostris extrusa. The sequence continues at coordinate 15,180 of BPLR01004730.1, forward strand.
TTTGTCAGGTAACTGGACAGCAGTAAATCTTGTAGAATAATTATATTTTAAAAATGTAGTTTTAAAAAATATATGTATGACAATATTTACTTCTGAAACGCTACCGATTAAATGAATTGATATACTGATACGCCATCTAGTGTTAAGTATACACAACACTCGAGGATATAAAATGATATATATTAAAAACATAACTGGAAGTATTACTATAAAGTATTATCTGGAAATATTATTGAAATCCTGATAAGTAAAAGGAAAAAAAGGAACAATTTGTGTTTTTTCAGTTTATGTTAAAGAGGTGTATATTATGTTGGAAACTATTTTAAATACATTTAAATGAAGATCACAGAAATTCGCATAAATCTCTTTGAGATATATGTTTTTTATTAGTGAATCATATCAACATTCTTATATAAATTATCTTGAATATTTTTATTCAAAATTTTTAATTACAAAGCGCAAAGTAATTCTGATACAACATGATTCCTTATGTGAAGATTTATTGAGATTTTGAACTGCATTTTTAGCAATGAGGAGTTTTATTTATCAATTAAATAATTTTTCATAATATATGTAAATATGAAAGAATAATTATAGCTCAATAATTAAAGACATGTGTAAGATAAACATACGTCTTTTTCCTAATAATGAATACAAAATCACATTATACTTTTCTCTGTATTGTATCAAAAATTATATCTGATTCATATCATCATCTATTAAAGTAATTCAAAGATTCTGGTAGAATTGGTGCATACAAAATCATATTATACTTTTATTTGTAATATATCGAAAATCATATCTGATTCATATAATCGTCTATTAAAGTAATTTAAAGATTCTTTCTGATAGAATTGGTGCATTACAAAATCATATACTTTTCTTTGTAATGCATCGAAAACTATATCTGATTCATGTCATCGTCTATTGATGATAAAAAATTATTTAACAATATGATTCGTGTTATCTATTAAAACAATTGAAAGACTTTATCTAGTAAAAGACAGAATTGATTTTTTAACAAATATGTGTAGTAGAATTAATTAATATTCCAAAATGGTTTATTAGGTCCTACGTTACAGATTATATATTTTAAGAACTAATTCAGAAATATTTGATTATATAACATCAATCCTGAAAAACAAAAAAGGATCAAGTGTGGATACTTTTTTTTTTTTTTTTTGGCATAATTATATTATCATGTGTCAAACTTATATAACCATAAATTGATTTCAAGGTCATATGCAAATGTACTTCTATCCAGCAAAAATTGATACGATTGAGTTTTATAAATTTGATACAATTACTCAAACTATAAAAATCGTTGTATAGATTTGCCACTATGTATTATATTAAAATCTGCATTAACATGCGCCTCAACGTATCCTATTTCGATTAGAAGGTTATACCAGATAGGATGGATCCATCATGGGATCTCTAATTAAACTACATCAAACTGGACTGGACTTCATTTAACACCTCAATAAATCAATTTTTAATAATGTGGTATTCTCTGGCACTGTATATAACGCGAAAATTAGATATCCTTTCATGCATTAGACACAAGACAGTAATTATTTCAACAATGTTGCTTTTCTATATCGCGTGATTTAGATTTTAATAAAGACCAAGATACTTGCAAGAGAAAGAACGGACAGTCGTTGCTCAAGTTCGTTTAATAAGTAACAAGTTATTTCAAGGATCCTTAAAAGATAATTTTTAATTTGATTCCTCGAGATAGGTTGCAAATGATAAATGCTTTTGAAAACCTGAAACCCATGTCCGGCTACAATCTTCTTTCGATTAATCAGCAACTACGCTATTAATCTTATATAATCTTCTTTCAAAATCTGTAATCTTTTCGTTGACTTAGTTTTTTTTTATTTTGACACCACTCACTATTATATTTATAAAAATTAATTGATTTTCTTGGGACTAGCCTAAGCCTCTAGTATCTGATTGAACTAGGGGCCTAAAGAGTGAAACCTATAACCAGAGCTTCAGAAGTACTCCACGCTCTTGACCTTTCGGCCTTGGCAATATTTTTAATTGCGACGCAACCACGTGACTTTCAACACGTCCTTTTAAAGGACCCGCCTTAAGATGCGAGTTCGTGGTGGAACTCCTGTTGAAAATTTTTACTTGCTACTGCAACTACATTTTTTTTTGCTCCTCCTTTTTTACTTGCTATTGCAACTACATTTTTCTTCTCCTTTTCTGCTACGCAACGAATACAGAAGGATTCAATCATTTTGAGTGAAAATCCAAAACTGTAGCATTTAAAAAATATCTCAGCAGTTTTCGAATTATTGACCTTTTATTTAATTGTTTTTTCTTCCCAAATATAAAAAATACACACCTATACTAATAAATTAAAATAGTTCATAATGAAAATACCACAGCGAAGGCATTTAGAAGAATTTAAAAGATGAATAATGAAGTATTTGTTTTCATTATGAACTATGAAAGACAATTGATTTTGTGAAGTAAAAATTACATTATTGAATATATTGAAAGTTATTATACATAATTGCAAATATTATAAAAAATATTGCAAATTATTATATATAATAATAAATTATTATTAAAAATATTGCAAATTATTATATATAATTGCTAGTTATTATAAAAAAATATTGCAAATTATTATATATAATTGCAAGTTCTTATAAAAATATTGCAAATTATTATTAAAATATTGCGATATTGCAAATTATTATTAAAATATTGCGATATTGCAAATTATTATTAAAATTTTTGGTATTTTATTATTAGAAACAATTAAAATATAAATGTTTTCTTATTGCTTATATCTTGATAATAATGGTGTTTTCATGATCTATTCTTTATTATTTAATTGCTTTCTTTTAATTTCTTCTTTAAATAAGATATGCAATCACAAAAAATTAATCTTTAAGATGCAACATGAAGTTGAATTTCATTACTGCTTAATCAAACATTTAAGGATTTTTAAAATTACGTACGTTTTCTTTATTTCAACTTTTTTCTTCACTTTTTTTCCTGCGTCGGAAATAAAAAATATTAACATTATAACTAATTATAATTAAAAAACATTCTTTGTAAGGTATTCTATTCCTTCTTGCAAGGTATGCATTCCTGTAACCTTTACTAATATTGATGAAAATTTTATAATGAATTTTATGAAATTCATCCCTAATTATTATAATTTTTGCTTTAATATATACGCAATATGTCAATATTTGAGATGCAAAATTAACATTTGACAAAAGAAATACAACTTAATATTTGGGATAGCATTTGTCAAAAAAATATGTATAAGTCAATAGTTTTTTAATTAAATTTTATCTAAGTATTTTTTTACTTAGAATATTTAAATAAAATTCTAAATACTTATGTTTAAAAGACAAAGTCGTTTTATTAATATTTTTTATTAATTCTACGTTATTACTCTCTGTTATTAAAGATCTCATAGCCAAGAGAAACATTTCAGGCCAAAATCATTAAGGAGTACACAGTGCCATCTATCGAGCAAGAACAAAACTAAGAGTTCGTATGTTGAAGAGAATTTATAAACATCAAAATTTATTTAAGACCTAAATTTCAGGTAAAATTCAAAATTTTCAGAAATAAAAGGAATATAATAGTATAGCTAATACAAATATTAATATATTGAAATATCGCATTTCTTAGAGGAATGACAACTATTTCATGATTTAATTAAATTTTTACTTGAGATGTTAACACTTATAACAGAAATAACATATTGTTTCTAAAAATAATATGAACACAAATTATAATAAAAGGAAAAAAAAAATAGCTGTAGAAATCTATAAAAATTATTTTCAAAAATACGAAGAAAGCTAGAAAGGAAAAAACAGCTGTAGAAATCTATAAAAATTATTTTCTAAAAATACGAAGAAAGCTAGACAAAAGTAAAATATAGTTTGTAAAATTTTAATTATCTCTATATAATGAAATACAGTTAATTATAACTTCATTTAGTAATTAATTTTGATAAACAGACTCTATTGTTCATTCATTTGCTATAAAAATTCTTAAGATCTAAAAATCCATACAAAATGTAAATTTTTCCAACATAAATCCAAAAAAATAATTCAATAAAATGTCCTCTTATGAATCTATTTGTAATAATAATTACTTTTGAAGGTTTTTAAGCAATGTGTTATTTGTAAAATTTGAAATTAAAATAGTAATTAGTTACTTTTGCTGTAAGTTTCAGTCTGATAAAAAAAATTGTTTATAGGAAATTATTTCTTGATCTAATATACATTGAATTAAACAGGCATTAACAATCAAATTAAAATAAAATATGCTCACTTAGCTATTAATATTTTATTTATAAAATTAACCGTTTTATATAGAAGGTCATTTCCTAAATGATTTAAATAATTGATCAATTAAATTTCTAAAGTAAGTAAAATTTTTAGAAATGTCCTTAATACCTGAATACATATGTAATGACATGCATGACATGGATAGAGATATGTGTATTGATAACAATTGCATTTTGATTTAAATTTTTGAAAAAAGAAAAAATGCCATACAAAGTTCAAATTTAAACTTTTGTATACGCATTCTAAACATTTAAGATGCATATTTTTCATGATCAAGTAAGATAACGCTGTGTAGATATGATCATATATAAAAACAGTAACTTAGAAAGAAAAATAATCTTTTAAAAATATCCAATAAGCAAAAATCCATACAATCTAACTTTCTAAAAACTAAGTAAATCCTTTATAGCATTTACTTTATTCAAAACTAATTTAAATAAATAAATATTTCATTTATTTAAATGTAAATATTCATTAAAACGGATCAAGATGTCTTGATGAAAATAATTGAACAATTCTCAAAAAAAAAAAAAAACATATTTCCTCTGCTAATTTAAAACCAATTTAAATGAATCAATATTTCATTTATTTAAATGTAAATATTCCTTAATATGTATCAAGATGCCTTGATGAAGTGTTAAAACAATATATTCCTTGGAGTAAAAACAATTGTAGAATTCTCCATAAAATAAAACCAAATTTCTTCTGCTAATTCAAAGTCAATTTAAATGAATCAATATTACATTTATTTAAATGTAAGTATTCTTTCAAACGGATCAAAATCCCTTGATGAAATATTAAAACAATATATTCCTTAGAGTAGAAAAACAATTGTAAAATTCTCAAAAAAATAAAACCAAATTTCATCTGCTAAATCAAAACTAATTTAAATAAATCAATACTTCATTTATTTAAATGTAAATATTCCTTAATTTGTATCAAGATGCCTTGATGAAGTGTTAAAACAATATATTCCTTAGAGTAGAAAAGCAACTGTAGAATTATCAATAAAATGAAACCAAATTCCCTCTACTAATTAATTTACGTAAAAATTCTGCATTTCTCGAAAATAATATATGATATGTTAATGTAATTGTTGCTTAAAAAAAAAAAAATCAGTTAAAGTGTCCCATATTCAACTATATTTATATAAAATATATATATAGGGTTTCATTCGAAGTCAAATGTTAGGCTAAATCAAAATAACTTCACAATAAACGAATGCAATATCGAAAATTAAATAAATATATATATATATATATATATATATATTTCTTGAGACGTAAAATATAATTAAACATTTAAGTTTTGTCCTCTTGAACATTGAATGAATATTTTAAATTTATGTTTTGTGGGGGCTTTCAAAACATTTTTATATATTAAATATAAGATAAATGTGGGGATCAGATCAACCACCTAATAAAAACAAAATATTTTAATTACATAAGCTGAATAATGTGTATATTTCTTTATTTTAATGGTTTCACTGGCGCTATATTGAATTTCTTCGATATATATCTCAAGCTGAATAATTTACTATATTGCTCTAATTTTCCATAAAATTCAAATATTTGCTGTTCAACTTTGAAAGTAACTATTTACATTATTGCAATTACATTACGACAATTATTAAGATGAAATTATATCAGTTTAAAATTACCAAGCTTTTTTTTTTCAATAAAATCAAACTCGTTTAGAAAATTGAGAGTGTGATATAATCTTCTGTAACATACTTACCAAGAAAAGTTAATTTTAATTATAATAATTGCCAATATTATGTGGGTTTTTACTATAATATTATGACTAATTAACTTTTTTATAATTCTTAACATTATAAAATAGAATGCTAGATTAAATAGTATTAGACAAAAAAAGATATCTTAATTACATGAGCTGAATAATATAGATATTTCTTTATTTTAATGGTTTCACTGGCACTACATTGAATTGCTTCAATATATATACATATATATCGTAAGCTAAATTATTTACTATATTGCTCTAATTTTCCATAAAATTCAAATATTTACGATTCAACTTTGAAAGTAACTCATTAACAATTGTTTAAGAGAAAATTTATCAGTTTTAAAATTACCAAGCTTTTTCTTCAATAAAATCAAATTTGCTTAGAAATTTATCAAGAAAAGCTAATTTTGGTTATATTAATTGCTTAATATTGTGAGGCTTTATAATCCTTACATTATATTATATAATCCTTAACATTATAAAATTGAATGCCAGATTAAAAAGCATTTCTGAAGTTTAAAAGGAATTCCCGAAGAATTTGAAGAAGTTAATTCTATTATTAATATTCAAATCAAGTACACAGATAAAACTTACATAATACTAATGCATTCATATCGTAATATTCACTGTAGTAAACAATAAATACAAACTTTGGTATTTTTGTTTTAGATATACTTTTTTTAAATAAATCGTTAGAAATCATTATTGTCAAATCTCAATGAAAAGAAATATTTGCAATAATTATATTTAATTATTTATGCGTTGCAAAATTAAGCAAACTGTAATATTTAATATCGGAATTTATAGATGAATTAAAAGTTTTTATTGCAAATTCGTTTTATTTTAGTGGAAAAACATTAGGCCTATGTAAAATTCAAAATATTGTAATATTTTGACAAAATCTGTATATACATTTTTGTGTAAGAAAGAATTTTTGGTAAATATTACATTACCTTTAATTTAAATTGACAAAAGCAGGTTGTTTTAAAATTATTTTATGATTACTTCTTTTATAAAATGCTTTAAAATTGATGCAAAACATAAAAATGCATAGTTAAAAGTAGAAAAAAAACAACAACTATAAAATAGTTGTTAATTTAAGAGTTAATTTCCTTTTAAATATAATATTCAAATATTTCTTCCTATACTAATAGTTAATACGAAAGTTATCTTGAAAATAGACGAAAATTAGACAAAATAATTTTTAGAGAACTCAGTAAAAATTTCCTAGAAAATTACAGAAATTAATCTAAAAAAAAGTATTATTTCTGAAAAAATTTGTACCATTTTTGTAATCCAATATTTTGATTTGAGCAACAGATAAAATAACGAAAAAAAAAACTGATTATTAAAAATAAAGTGACTTAAATTTCAAAAGTCACATCACATAAATTTTAAAATTTTGCTCAGATGCTTTTAAAGAAAAATTTCTGATTTTTTTCAATACGAATGATAATATTATTTTTTTTTTCAATACGATGTGATAATATTATTAATAATATGATGATAACAGGAATAATAATGCATTGTGATAATTTTGTGTTGTTTTAACATATACGTTAATGGCAAACAGTAAAAACAGAAAAAACTGATTATTTAAAATAAAGTGACTTAAAGTTCAAAAGTCATATGACTTAAATTTCAAAATTTCAAAATCAAAATTTAAAATCGATTTTTTTAAAAAAAAGATTTTTTTTCAATAAAATAATAAATAATACGATGTGATAATACTAATAATAATTTGATGATAATACGAATAATGCTATGTGATAATTTTTATATAGTGTTTTACACATACATTAATGACAAACAATAAATTAAGATTTCAAGGTGTTGCATATTTACTTAAAACGGAAGTAGTGGAAAAAAAAAACGAGAGAGAAATCTAACATTTAATTCGCTTTGAAATTCCCGCCCTGGGGAACATAATAAACCACGTGACTCGAAAAGGATTCTTAAATTCTATATTCAAATTTAAAAACACGTATAATTTTAAGCATTAAAGATTATAATAAAAGATTCATTTAAATGATAGTTGCTTTATATTCGATTTTCAATTTTTAAAAATTTATCACTATTCAGTGTTACCGTCTAACCAAAAAGCTCTTTTACACTGGAGCCTAAAATTTTTAAATAAAGTTTTTAATAATTCTGTTCGTATCAATAATTCTTTTATTTTTAAATGGATTAATTTTTACAGATTGAAATTTTAAAACAATTCGGAATTTTTTTACCAATGACCAATAAAATGTAGCATTATTTCTTACTGCAAAGTTACCAAATAGATGCAGTTATTAGAATTCTGCAACATTTCCGTAGTGCCACCTATTGACAGAAATCGATACTAGAGACTTCCCTAAGCACCGCCAGACGGCAGTTCTCCAGAGAAGGCGTGGTCAATGATCAGCGGCGTGGCCCAATATTTGATTGACAGACTTGGCCATCCTTCAAGACGCGCCCACCTTCTGGGCTTGCGTGCTAATGCGAGTTTCTCGTGCAGATAAGTAAAAACGATTTGCAGGGCATTTTTTTAACTTGGCAAAGTGTCAATGTTTTAACCTTCTGTACGTACTGAAAACAAAAAAGGGGACTTTTTAACATTTGATCTAAAATGTCTATAATTCTTGCTATTTAATGCTTTCATTGTATTTCAGGAAAATCAAACGTTATTTTGATGGCGAAACAAATCGTTAAAAATCTTATACATCATTCAAGTTATTCATTGATAATTTTATACTTATTTAGATAAATCGTTTCCAGAATTCAATACTTTAAAGTAAATCACGCAGTCAGTTGAAGAATTGACTGGAAAAATAGCGCCAATTATTTTTTATATATACAAAAATAGTTCTTTTCTAATTCCTTTATTTAAAAGTTGTATGTATGTTTAATAATTTTCTAATAATGTTCATTTATCTTACATGTTACAAATGATTACATTAATCCTTTTTCTCATTTATAAATCATTAATTTCGTTAATGTTGTATTTTAAAAGATTCTCAATTTAAATCACAAAAGGAAAAGAAATAAATAAATTAATTATAATAGGAATTTTTATTGCCACCAATAAAAAGTATTCGTAGGAATATAGAATTATGTGTCAAAAGGCATGTCCTCACTATTTCTTTCACAAAATGTTATTATGCTGAATTTTGTTAATTATTATTCTTAAAAACATTAGTATTTTATTAAAGTAGCTGCTACACATTTTTGTTATTTATGTTAATTAATTCAGCTTTGACATCTATTTCATTTAAAAACATCATGATTATTAATAAGAAAAGGTTATTATTTCTTGCTCCTGTTTTTGGAGAAAAATATTAGACATATTACTTAGGATAGGAATTTATAATATCACCAATATTAAGTATTCATACGCTGTGTAGAATTATGTGTAGAAAAGAATGATCTTACTATTTCTTTCACAACCAAAATATTATTATGTTCTATTTTTGTTAATAATTATTTTTAAAAACATTAGTATTTTATTAAAGCAGCTGCTATACATTTTTGTTTTAACAAAAATGTATATTAACTAATTCAGCTGGACATCTATTTCATTTAAAAACGTCATGAATATTGAAAAGAAAAAGGTTATTCTTTCTTGTTACTGTTTTTGATGAAAATATTATTTAAAATATAAATATATATATATATATATATATATATAATTATGGATTAGTTGTTTATCATAAAACACAAATAGTTAATAAATACTCATTCTTATTTATTAAATGGTATATATATTATTCATTTGAACAGTGTATTTATTGAAATAATTATACTTATAATATTTTTACATACTTAATATTCAGAAACCTATATTTTTTATGAATTTGTTATAAGTAAAATTAAGCAAATGTTTGCAGGAAAAGACAATTACTTTTGTGATTTGTCATCAACAATATTCTTTTTGTTAACGATTACTAATAAGGTACAATGCATTCTTTATTATTAAATGTATATATAAATAATTGAGCAAAGTAATTGCTCAAATATTTGTTATATACGCTTTTATGTTTATATTAAACAAATATAATGTTTGTAAAACTTAATTGTTCAAATATTAAAACATAATAAATAGTTTCCTAAAAACAGCTAGCACTATTGTTGGAAATATAACTGATATTTTAACAATACAATTAACAAGTTCTTCACACTTTACTATACTTATTTAAATTAAACAAATTCTCAATATTTAATTAAATAAATTTATGATTGTGCTTATCCTTAATTCGAATAAACGTGAAATGGACCTTATTCTTCGAAATTTTCATGATGTATTCCTTATAACAACGACATTTATTTTAGAAAAAAACTAAAATAATATTTGAATTAAAACTGTCTATAAAGCAATCTTGAAATAATAATCTTTGTAAGATAATCTAGAAACTATTTAATTTCCAAATTTCTTTACACAACATTTTGCTATGTAATAGTTAAAAGTAATCATAATATTTTTGTCAATATATTGCCAATTTTTACTTAACGACATTGTTTTTTAAATATCTGGTAAAATAAGATTTAAAGATATATAAAATTATTAGTTTCTTTTCCTATAGGAACATTTCTAAGAGGCAAATTGTTAAAAATTTCTGTGAAATAAATCAAAACCATTGATCTATTAAAATTTTGTATTGTATATTAAATTAATACATATTCTTAAGAGAACATTAATGAATCAAGAAAAATGTATTGTATTGAACATGCACAACAAATGTATATTTTAATAACATTAAATATTAAATATATTCATATTCATTGTGTATATAGTTTTCAGATTGTTTAAGAATAAATTTTAAAATTCCCTAAAATGATAAAGGATATAAAATTTTTATTCTTTAATTTTCTGTAAAACTATGTTATTGATAATACATTCAAAATTACACAAAGCCTTTACAGGTATAAATAAGTATGTTTAAAATGTAAAAGCCAACTACGTTTATCTTAATAAATCATTTTTTATGGTAAAAATAAAACGTATTGTTAGAGAACAATAGGTTTTTATTATTCCTAATACATATTTTTATTGAATTTTCAAAAATTAATAGATATCATATATTTGTGTAATCGAGATTTATATTTAACATATTGTATTTATCGTTTTAGGCAATAAAAAAATTTTAGTTAAAACATTATGTTTATGAATAAAATTTTTATTTGTTTTTGTATTCAAATAAATTCTGTTGTTTTCTATTTTAGTTTCTTCATTTTTTAAGTTTGTTACATATATATGATACATTAACTTAAACGTTTGTACGAAAGATAATGGCATTTTTTGATGGTATGGCATTGTATGATATTGTAAAATTTATAGGATATTCAACATGTTTTGAAAACACCTCAAATTGTACCACGCTAAAACAACAAAACATTATTCAATTAAATAGCTTTTATAAATAACTTTAATTAATTGGTTATGCTTTCTTATATATTATACTATGTTAATTTCCATAGGAATTTTGCCCAGATCTTTCAGTGCGTATGCAAGCTATTAAGATTATATAAATATTATATTTCATAAATCAGTTTAATAAAAATTAGCTGATGCAAATAAACTTAGTTTTAGCTTATCTTTATTTAATATTATTTGATTTGATTCGTTTTAATAGAATTTGTAGAAATAATTGTAGAATGCTATATAACTAATATATATAAATATTATATTTCATATATATCAGTTTAATAAAATATAACTGATGTAAATAAACTTGTTTTTAGAGTTTCCTTATTTAATTTTATATGATTTGAATCGTTTTAATAGAACTTGTACAAATTGTTACAGAATGTTTTTATAAATATTATATATAAGTAAATATAAATATTATATTTCATAAATCAGTTTATTAAAATTTAACTGATGCAAATAAACTTGTTTTTAGATTTTCCTCATTTAATTTCATGTGATTTGATTCGTTTTAATAGAACTTGTACAAATAGTTGTATGACTAATATAATATTTCATATATCAATTTTATAAAACTTAACTGATGCAAATAAATTATATTTTTATATGTTTATATTATTATTGTATGTTTTTAAATTTTTCTTATTTAATTTTATATGATTTGATTCGTTTTAATAGAACTTGTGCAAATGGTTACAGAATGCTACAAATAACTGCATTAAAAAACAGTAAAAGCTTATTTTTAAAGATCACTTGAAAAACTAAGTTAAAAATATATTTTATTTTAAAATTATATTTTATTATAAATTTTTATTATTTATTTTATTATTATTCAACGCATAACTGCGAAGAAAAATGAAATGTTTATTTATCTTTTAACGATATACTTAAGCTTAAACAGAGTCAAAGATAAAAAAACAGTATGTGAGCTGGACGTTTTATTTGAACAGGTTTAACATTATTTTAGTTTTAAATGTCATTTATACGTGTACTGAGAGATTTATCGACGGAGTAGGCTTAGTGTTCGCCGAATTACATGAGCAGTGATTTGAGTAAAGCATTAATAATTTACAACATTCTTTTGTTATTTTATCTTTTTAATCAATTTGTGAGAAAATAAGAAAGATGTTTTTGTAAAATGTTAGCTATTAATGTTTGTTTTACAGTAGCAAAATGTAGTAGTATAATAGAATATTCTAATCGATAAATATTATTTTGGACGCCATTAAATCATGGCAAATGCTGTATGATATAAAATTACTTCTAGATTAATATTTCTTGCATTTTTATAATAATCAAGCCTTTTTTTTTTTATAATATATTAAGTCTATGTTAAATGAATCTGTAGTAGAATAAAGATTCGACTCTTTTAATTATTAAGCCTTATTTGATCATTTGAGTATCAATTTTTAATTGAAATTATTATTTTTAAACAAAATTGAAATGTTTTACTTCAACTATTGAAGAAATTTGTGTAGTAATTTGGTTTATATGGAAAAAAAGATATATCTTAGTTGATTAATAGTTTATTATTGTTATTAGCTTCAATTTAATTTCTAAATTAAACAAAAGAAATGATTTCAAAACTTATTTAGAAAATTTTTATTTAATAACTTTTATGAAACTGTAGAACAAATGTATTTTTATGCATAATTGTTTAAAATCACATTTATTTCATAATAAATCTTTCATTTTGATTTTCAAAGAATTAACATTAAGCTTCATTTTTAGTATTCTTAGATTGACAGTACTGGATTCATCATAGAATTTATGAAAATGGTGAAGAAAAAGGAAGTAAGTTTGCAATTTTATTCGTTACATAGTTTCCCTACATTGTTTATTATTTCTACACTAAATAATTTTATAATAATTCTATTCAATTAACGAATTATTAATTGTTCTATGTTAGGCAAGATATTTGTGTTAAAATTTTATTCCTGTTTTGAGAATTTTTTATAAAATACTGTGTAGTTTCTTTTACTTAAAGAAATCTACTTAATGTTAATATTAAATAGTTATAAAGTATGTAACGAATTAAAAACAACACGAATTCATAAATTTGATACAAACAATACAAATGACATTTTATAATGATGTTGCAAAGGATTTATTAATATCTTATTACCTTGTATTTATACTGCACAGTAACCTTTACAAGAAAGTATATTTAGATTTCTTTTAATACTGTAATCCACAACATGAAATAATTCTTCTATTATAGTCATACAATAAAGGTTAAATTTCAATGGGAAAAAAAACTATTTTTTTCTTAGAATTATTTATGAATTAATGCATGAATTAAAAGCAATTCAAGAATTGAGTATTTAATTTTATTTATTTTGATTTGTAATGCTTTCGTTGCACTTTATTATCTATAATTGTTTTATTACGAGTATATTTATATAAATGCAGAACTTACATACAGACATGAATATTTATAAAAATTTTGAAATTGGAATAATATTTTTTGCAGCAAAGGAAATTTACATTCCCATAAAAGAAAATCATATGCTCAATCCAAAAATATTTGGCTCATCATTTTTTTTAATATATTCTATACATATTTTTATGACACTATTAATTACAGAAAAGTAAATTTTTCTTTATTTTATTACCAAATCACATAAGACAATCACTCTTTAATTTTAATGATCTTATTAATTCATTTAAAAGTAAACCTTAGTTATTACAATTTTCTTATTCATATATTATTCATATATATATATATATATATATATATATAAATGTATAGTTTTTCAAATGGGTTATATTAGATTCCATATGGAAAAGATTCAAGGAGTTTATAAATGCTTTGAGTTTCTATATTTCAAATGCTGCATTTTCTAAAACAATACAAATATTTTGTATCAGTTTTATTGAATATTTGTTCCAGTTTTTAAATTTCATTCACGAGTATGTGTACTGAAATTAATTTCATTTGATTTTAATAATTAATTTCTTAAGCATTAGTGAAAATAATATACTATCTTTTTGTAAGAATATTTTTAGTTGTGATTTTAATTTAACAAATTTTATTTTCTGATGATTATTGGAGATTAAATCTGCTAGTCAATTGATCAACGTTTATAGTAGTTGTATAATCAACAAGCTAATCATTAAAAATTTTCATTTCAAAAGGTTAAAATATATGATTTTGATTTTTCACAATTTTACTTACTTAACACTTACAAAAGACAGTAATATAAATGACAATGAAAAGATTTTATTCAAACTAATTTTAAAAAATGCGTCATTCTATTGTTTAAATTACGTATTAAATTATAGCCTAAATTCATATAACACTTAAACAATTGTGATTCTTTATTTTATAAAAAGTGTAAAATAGTTTGAATATCAGCTATAAACCTTTCAATTTAGATCACGAAGGTCTATTGGAACACATAATACAAGAAAAATATCTAGTGTAAAGGAATATATAACTGAATAATAAATGTAGCTTAAATAAGAAGAATTTTAACTGCAATTACATAATAAATAATTATAAGACAAATAATAAGTTTTCTAATGTATTCACGAATCATCTTTAATCTCTATTCTTTACTATATGTTAGACAATTTAACAATTTAGTCATATATTTTATGAGGTTTAAATGAATTACAAGTTGTGTTAGATTTAATATCTGTTGTGAAGTAAATATTTAAAAAATTTCATTATTTTTAATCGTTAGTTAATTAATAACTTATAAAAATGATAAAGTGCATTGGAAATAAAAATTAAAGAAATTAAAGTATCAACTACAATCTTAAACACACTCTTACACAAAACACATGGATAGAAAGAGATGCAAGTAGAATTAATTTAAAAGAAAAATATTAAAAAGTATTAAATTAATAATTCAAAGCACAAATTTGATTTTAAAAAATTAGTATTTTTTCTTTCTAACGACAGTAAAGCTATGTATTTCAAAACACTACTAAAATAAAGTGATGAGGCAAAATAAAATAATAAATGATATAAATCTACTTCATAAATTTATTTTAAAATCAGTGATGAATTAAAAGAAGGTGTGTGTATTGTAATAGGATGAAATAAATAAAATAAATATACACACAAAAAAAAAAGTAAAACTACAATAAAAAAGAAATAAATATTTTATATATATATTTATATCTTAATTTTTAAAAAAAATACTTTAAAAAGTATTAAATTAATAATTCAAAGCACAAATTTATTTTTAAAAATTATTATTTTTTTCTTTCTTTTAATGACAGTAAGATTATGTTTTTTAAAACGTTTCTAAAATAAAGTAATAAAACCAAAATATAAAAAATATATATATATATATATATAATCTAAATCTACTTCAGAAATTTATTTTAAAATGAGTGATGAATTATATGAAGATGTGTGTAATGTAATAGGATGAAAGGCTATGTAGTAAGATGACAGTAAGGCTATGTATTTCAAAAAAAAAAAAAAAAAAAAATAAAATCAAAGCAAAGTAAAATTTAAAAAATGCATGATATAAATCTACTTCATAAATTTATTTTGAAATCAGTGATGAATTATATGAAGATGTGTGTAATGTGAATAGGATGAAATAAATAAATAAATAGGAAGACAAAATGAAAAGTAAACAACAACAAAAATACTATGTTTATCTTAATATTTTTCTTTCTAACTTTTAACGACAGTAAGGTTATGTACTTCAAAACATTACTAAAATAAAGTAATAAAGCAAAATAAAAAAATGATGCGGGATATAAATCTATTTCATAAATTTACTTTAGAATCAGTGATGGGTTGTATGAAGATGTGTATAATGTAATAGGATGAAATAAATAAATAAATATGCAGGCAAAAATGAAAAGCAAAAACGACAACAACATCAACAAAAGAAAAAAGAAATAAATATTATGCTTATATATATTATTATTATTAAAATACATTCAGTTACAGTAAAAAAAATTTGGGCATTACTTTTTTGATAGCTATATTAAAACAAAGTAAAAGTAACATGTAATATTTCTTCTATGAAAATCAAGTAAAAATTTCATAATCAGAGAGTTAACTGCGTGTTTCAAGCTGTGATCCTCGTAATATATGCAGCTGTTTTAAAACACAGGCCAACTAGTATCAGATTTTTTGATGCAACGCAGCATGATGCTTATCTACATAAATGTCAGAAAAATGCAAATAGCAAGTCTCTGTCATAGAAAAGTTGTAGGTGGAGGTAAATGAACATGACACGCATTACTTAGAGAAGTAGTTTAACCATACAAAGTAAGTTTAAAATTAAACTTACGGTTCAGACACCTAATATTCATTGTACACATGGAAATTGGATTAGGCAGAGACAACTCATTCACTCTTCTCTACTGTCATTGAATTTATAAATATACTCATTCGCGAAATAAGCTGCTATCATCATTAATTAGGTAAGAAAAATTAATTTATTCTATTCTTGTATCTCATTTATTGTCTAATATTTATTCTGTCACTTATTCGCAATGCATTTTATTAAAAAAAAA
Source organism: Caerostris extrusa (assembly GCA_021605095.1). NCBI lineage: Eukaryota > Metazoa > Arthropoda > Arachnida > Araneae > Araneidae > Caerostris > Caerostris extrusa. Next base: position 32,163 of record BPLR01004730.1, read on the forward strand.
TGTTAAAAAAAAAGGGAAAAAGTAAAAAGATTGTTAAGAAAACTGAATTTAATTTATTCTTGTGTCTCATTATTGTCTAATATTTAGTCTGTCACTTATTCACAATGCATTTTATTAAAGAAACTGTTAAGAAAAGTATAAAAATAATAAGATTGTTAAGAAAAGGAATTTATTTTATTCTTGTGTCTCATTATTGTCTAATATTTATTCTGTTATTTATTCGCATTGTATTTTATTGTAGGAATGATAACATATTTATCAATATAAGTTTATTTTTCAAACGAATAAATAAATTCACTGTAGTATTAAAGAATCCAATACACTTTTTTAACTGAATCGTGACCTAGTGTAATGAACACAGCTTGAATACTGGAAGGCCCAGGATCTAATTCATTGGCAGCGTTCGTTGCAGTCCCTGCTTTCAGAAATGAATAAACTCTATGCAGCCGTGACAATGTGTGTAAAATATCTTGCGTCATTATTCAGGTTGTGAGGTCCTTTTCTGGCTTCTCTCTCGCACGACACACAAATACAGGTAAGTTACTCTTAAGAGTTTTCCTCAGGAAAGCATTCCTCTTACCCCATCACCCATTGGTGGGATGTTTGTGACATACATAAGTGGCCTAAACAGCAGTTATATATAATTAAATATATAATCAAATCAAATATATATATATATATATATGTGTGTGTGTGTGTGTGTGTGTGTGTGTGTATAATATTGTAAATGTAAATATAATCTTTTTTTCTTCTTTTTTTTTTTTTTATTGCAAAATCGTATATAATTTAGTATTATTTTAAAGATTATAAACATTATAGAGAAAGTATTATTAGTTTTAATATGAAAATATATAGTATATATAAATAATTTTTATTTGCTTTTACTCTATTGTAAAATAACCTGCAAAGAAGCCATTCTTATTTAAGCTTGACCAGAATTAACAAATTAATTTGACGTAAATTAAATTCGTATTATTATCCGAATACTTATTGTATTATCCGGAAATTTTTTCTCCATTAAAGAATTTTCTTTTCAATATATATTTTTTAATTTTTAATACGAATTAATTTAATTCGAGACAAATTAAATCCAATATAAAAATGATAAATGAACTGCAAATAAAATAAAATTTGAGCCAAATGTTAAAGAAACGCGCTATAATATTAAGTTTAAAACGATTTAGATATACACAAAAATTTTCAAATATTTCTATTAGATTTTAAATTTAATAAGTGTAAAAAGAAAAATGCTTTGAATTAATAGCATCATCATCATTAGAATAGTGAAAACTTTTTTTTATTAATAATTATTAGAAAATTGGGAGAAATTCTGAGAAGTTGTTAAGTTGCAATAAATTAACTAAAATATTTTTTTCAAATAAAAACAACCTTCATTAAAAAGATTTTTATTTGTTTTCAAATTTCATTCTGCCACTTTGGGGTTTTAAAATTTCATATTAATTTCCCAAAAATGTTAAATGATAATTATATGTATTTTATGTAATTGCTGCTCTTCTCATAGTAGATTTAAAAATTCAATTAAATGTTTTCAACGAGCATAATATTTTATTTTTAATATTTTATTTTTTTATTTAAAAATGAAAAAGAAAATTTAAATTTATTGTGGATTATATATAAATGAAAGATCAAATAAGTAGCAATATTCTAGAAAAGGCTCAATATTCAATGTGTAGTTTTCTGAACAAATAATAAAATATGTCTTGATAAATTTTAAAAAAATTTTCCAAAATACAAATAAACTTTTTATCAACTGATCAAATAATATAAATGTAGCAACTTCAACTTTTTTGAGTTTTTTCAGTAATATATCTCTGATAAATTGATAAAAGTAGCAACTTCAACTGATAAAAGTAGGAATGCCATCAATGCACCAGAACCTTCTTTGTAAAATATAACCTAATTCTTGTCATTCATATATATTTTTCTTACAAAAGAATTTTTTCTAAACTCAAATAAACTTTTATATAATTGTACTGTTGAGAGAAAAACAATAAAAATGTAGATGAATATGCGCAATTTTAATGTAAATTATGTGTGTTTTTAATTATAATTGTTTCATATTGATAAAAAATAAAAATCAGTAACAGTCCCTAAACACGCCGCCTTTAAAGTATAATCTGATTATTTGGATTTTTGGTCCAAAGAACATTCTATATAAATGTAGGTAAATAAGGGTTATTTTAATGTAAATAACGTGTGTTTTTAATTATAATTGTTTCATATTGATAAAAAGTAAAAATCAGTAACAGTCTCTAAACACGCCACCTTTGTAAAGTATAATCTGATTATCTGGATTTTTGGTCCAAAGAACATTCACAAAGAAAGAAAAACAGGACGAACGAAAAAGGGTGAGAGGGGAAAAAAGAAAAAAAAAAAAAAAGAAGGTTCAAAACTTCTGTTTGGAGGAGAAAGATTCCGACGTAATACCTACCTTCTGTGGCATTCTCCCTTCCCCTACCTTCCTTGCGAGGAAGGGGCGAAGGAATTCCAGTTCCATCATCAGAAAGCCATCGATTCAAGGTTTGGAGGTTGGACAAGAAAGGCTTTCTGATTGTAGAAGCGAAGAATTTTCCCACCTAAGGTACCGGCTAATGATTCTGCAAGGCTCTCTCCAGATACCGGTTTGGCTTGATTACCAAGCACTGATGATTTCTATCTCCAGTAGCTGCAGGGCCTTTGTGTACCAATGTAGCACAGTAGGGCTGTTTTCCAACGAATTTTATCCAATTGGAGCAATTTTCTTTTCCTGTCCATTTTTTTTTCTCAGACATTCCCCCTTTCTTTCTTTAATTTTTTTCTCATAACTCAGATTTTGCTAGAATCAAAACCAAACTGGCGGTGTCACAACATCTGCTTTCCACTAGATTTTCAAATAAAAAATAATTCATTACGTGTAGACATAATCGTATCGGATAATTGCAGCAATTATTTTTTGTAAATTTAGAAGTAGTCGTAATCCCTGTGTGCAGTTAATTTAATTAATTAAAAACGCAACGCTATTTGCTACGCTAACTTAAGTCTATTTGTGTGGAAATCATAATCAGGCTTCATTACCATTTCATTGAGCAGTTTATGCGTCATTTGTGTTTAGCTTTATATAAATGCAAGACAAAATTATATAATTAATAATTTATTTTATTTTGTTTCAGATTTGAAAATTTAGAAAATTAATTCAGCCCTTTTAATTAAATGATTTACAATTTTGACATATCATTTACAAATGATATTCGTTTATTCTTTTAAAAGACTTGTGATGCATCATATGTCTTTATTATTTGCTTTATTACCCATTACAATAGCTTGGTTAAGAAATAAATATCTTTTAATCAAAATTATTTAATTTTAAATATTTTTAACTAGTTAAGAAAAATCTGTAATCAATCACTCTAATTAAAAATCAACATATCAATCCAATTAAAAATCTACATCTCTTTTCTACATATTTAACGATGGAAAAAAATAGGCTTTTAGTGATAGGAAAATGTTATCAATGGTAATTTGTTATCCTCAAAATGATAAAAACACATTGAATGTAGAGAGTCAACAACAAAAGAATTTAAGATCGATTATATACAAGAACTTTTAGTAATTTGATAAACTTGAACTGTATTTTTCTCCTCCAAAACAACAAAAAAGATATTAAAGATTAATTATCGAATGACTAATTGAATTCTAAAGAAATACATCTACCAAACAAATGGTAAGAAAACCTGCATACTGTTACTCTTAAGCACTTAAAACTAAAAAGAAAAATCAAAGCCATGTTTTAAAAGAAATTTTGTATAAAAACTTTTCTCCTTAAACTAATTTAATTTGGATAATTTTCCCTATCACATAAATAAAAATAAAATTTTTAAAAAGAATTTTACTATTAAGAACACATATATTTGATATTATTTAAAAATATTCAAATATCAAATACGTTACATTCAAAATTATTCACAGTTTTCAAAGCTCTCAAAATCCATAACATTATTTGATAAAAACATTATCCCCAATTCCAAAAACATATTAAAATTTCCATAATCTCTCATTAGAAAAGAAAAAAGCCCAAAATAACTGCTTGCCGTTGTCTTTGATTTGAATGATAACATCTGTGAACAGCAGATTCAAATGTATCCATGTACTGTTTCTTATGTGAATGTTTGCTAAAACCGAGGCACTTAAAACCCACTCAATGGAACATTCCCATACACACAACCATTAGTTTTGGTCACCAATTTTTCTCCTTTCTCTAATTCTCATATTTTTTTTTTTTTAACTAATAAGTAAAAATTGGGCAGTTTCTTTTTTTCTCTCCATTTCAAATCTACCATTCGTGATAGGTCCTCAGCTGTTATGTTTCAAGGTCGCCTTTAAGAGTATGTATCAAACGTCCATTAGTTTAGCCGTGCATGGAGCTGATGGCAAGTTAATCATCTACGAAACAAAACCGCCTACCTCACCTCAGAAAATTTCCTTTTGATGCATTTTTAAACTAAGATTATTTAAGGTGGCTCTTTTTGGATAACTTTTTACAAAAAGTCGCACTATATTTACAGAAAAAAACTGGACCAATAAAATTTGTTGAAAAAACTGCCAAGGATAATAATCAGAGACTTTTCTTCAACGTTATTGTATTGGATAGTTAAACTTAACTTCTAAGATAAATGAAATTGGGAAATATTTTCAAAGGCAATAACTCTGACTGCAGAGCCACAGATTTTTTTATTTTTATTATTATTATTATTTCGTGTTGCTTCAATTTGTTCAGTCAAAAAAAAAAAAAAAAATATTTGTTCAAATGAAAAAATATATTGTTCAAATAAAAAAGAAAAAAAAAAATATTTATTCAAATGAAAAAAAAAATATCTTTCCAAAACGGCTGTAAAAACAATAAAATATACTACACTTCATCATTTAATATACACCATCATTTATTTAAATATTAATAAGATAAATATATAATAAGATAATATAAAATAATAAGATAAATATTAAAAAAATAACAAATAAATAATTAATTAATTAAAGCAAATAATTAAATATAGCAATATAAATATTAATTATAAAGGTCTTAAAAGCATTATGTGTAATATTCCTAAAAGCTTATTTTTTGTTACTTATAATATTATCATATCTTATAAATTAGCACTAATATAAGCTATTCAGGGAAAGATTTTTTTTTATTTCATTTTCTAATTACTTTTAATGTTTTTTACCCTTAATTTTGTTCTGATGTTTTAATAATTCTAAGTATTTATTAATGCTACTTTATATGTATACTAATCAAAGACTGAATAACTTCAAATGGATGCTTTTTCATCTCCTAAATTGAGCCTAATAATGTCATAAAGAGGATGAATTCATAGAATAGAAAAGATTGTGTATGTAGTAAAAATACACAAAAACAATTGCGCAATCATTATCCATTAAAAAATTAGTAATCACTTTTAAATGTTTAGCCACTTTTTCCAGTTCTTAATTTTAATGATTTTCCTTTTTAAGAGAATGATTTACAATTGTTTTTTAATGTAAAAATACGGAAAAGATAAGAAAAAGAAAACATTAAAGTAATTGATTTCATAAATATTATGAAAAAGTTTTTTTTAATAAAAAAAATTTGTAAAAGAAAAATATGAACTTAACAACATAAATATTCGTTCCTTATAAGTTTGTAATAAATTTATTCAATAGAAATTTATTTCTGAAGTATTAATTAAAGCACAATTGTTGTTTTATAGTTGGCAACAAAATTCAAAGAAATAAAAATTAACACTATCTGAATCTGTTACTACTAATTAAAGAAACAGAATTTTAAAATTTTTGTGTAAAGAAAAAAATTGGTTTTAAATGACTCAGTTGAATTACTTTAAATGTATATTATAATTCTATTTCTATATTACCATTACTACACAAAACGGCTTTTATATGGATTATATACTTAAAGGTTAGTTTGTTATACGGTTAGAATTTTGATAAACTGAAATGAATTCTTTTCACCTTAAATCAAAAATATATTACAACGCTTAGTTTACTTTTTTAAATACTTTAGCTAAAAGTTTTTTAAGAGAATGTAGAAATTTTAATTGAAATAAGAAATACATCGATAAAATAATAAGTTATAACATCTGTATAAAGTTACTCTTGAAATTAAAAAAACAATTTTGCATAAAAAGTTTTGAAATATGGAAGTTTTATTTATATTAAAAATGTATCCAAAATAATCCTTTTTTAAAAATATCAATAAAAGAAATAAAGAAGATCCAAACCTAAAAAAAAATATAATATAGCAATAAACGAAAATAAGATGAAAAAAAATGTATTTTGAAAATAAACCGTCTTATAAAAATATTAAAATAAATAAATCGCCTAATAAATATAATAAAATAAAATGTCTTTTGAAAGTAAGTTTCAATGAATTATAGAAATTAGTAATCGTATATATTCCTACTAACTGTGCAAAAATAGAGATACAAGAATCTGATTTAATGAAATCTGAAACGTAACACAAAAATATATTTAATAAATTTTTCTTTTCAAAAATAAAACATGAGTAAAATAACCAACAAATCAAATAAATAAAGAAAATCATGAACTAATAATTTATTATAACAAAGCAACAAAATTTATTACAACACAATTAAAAATGTATTTTGAATAAAAAAAAAAAAAAATTCTGAAGCTTTTGTTGTAGGTATAAATGAATAATGTATTTTAGCAATATAATATATGTTTACTAACAGTTTAAGAGTATAGAGATTCATAAACTTGTTTATAAAAGAATTCCATAACAGAAAATATCTTTGCAAAATTTGTCTCGCTGCCCTCTTGAAGAAGAGATGGGCTGATATCGCTTCTTTCATTTTGCCCCACCACATAGTTAATAATAGGTTAACGGAAATTTGAAAGAACACGTAGTATCAGTGAACTGAATATTCACGATGTCTGAAGCGACAAGCTGTAATTTTTTTCTTTCTTTCAACGTTTAAATCTTCTGCCTATAATCAGTGAACCGTGTTATATTTTTGCAACAGAATATTTTTTTATTGGCACCTCAGTTAACAATTTTTTAACCGTTTTTGAGACCTGCAATTTAAGTTTAGCGCACTTTTAAAATTACATCCCCCAAACTAGTAATTCAGTTCAAGTTTTGCACTATAGTTTTAACTCCCCCGCAATTTTAATAAAAATAAGTTCTTCGTCTCACTCAGGGATTCGCTGTATAACTAATCGAAAATGCAAATTCCGTACCAACCGAAGCGAATTCCTAAGGGTACTATTATCTTCAAAATAAAGTCAAGTAAACAGTTCGTCCCTATCCATTTGCATAATGCATTTCATTCCAAATATAGCATCACCGATATTTTCCCAGGTGAACTAATCTGACATTCTAGAATTTGAAATTGAAAGCTTTAAGGAAAACTTTGTAACAATATATACATGTGTGTTTTCTATATGTGTATTTTTTTTTTCTGATTTAACTTTGCGATAGAATCAAATTTTTCTGATTCTGCCTCTGAAATATTCAAACATTTTTTCAAAGATTTAAGAAATTAAGGTGAAATAAATAAATAAGGAAAAAGAAGTAAGTGCTAAAGTAAGTTATGTTGTTATTATTTTATAATTAAGAAAATTCTGCCTGAACAACAGAATTTATTTGAATATTTAACAGAATAATAATAAAAAAATAAAAGAATTATAAAACAGTATATAAAACTGAATTTTATAGATATTGTTCCTAATAGTCAGCAAAGAAATTTTGAATAGTGCAATTTTCCATTTTATTATTAGTTGTGAAAAAAAGTGTAAATTTAGCTTAAAATTATTTACTATTGCTTAAAATTTTTTCAAAACTAATGTCTTCCTTTTTTGCATGATAAAAAAAAATATTTGTTTTATGACCCTAGTTTAATTGTTCTGACAATATTATAGTTAAGAAAGAATGTAATATGTTATTCTTAAAATGTTGGATTTTTTTGAATTGATTTATGCCTATATTGCTCATTAAAAATAATAATTTGGCATGAAAGTAACAGCAGTATTCATTTCTAATACGCTTGATAGACCAATTCATTTTAACAAAATAATTTAATATTTTATAATTATAATTTAATAACGTTATTTTATAATTTTTATTTAATAATATTTAATGATATTTTAATACCTTTTTTATTTTAATTTCAATTATACATTTTTCATCAATTATCAATTATTTTTAAAGCAAGCAATTATGAAAAATCTGATATTTTAAGAAAGTTTCAGAGCCAAGAAAGACTTATAAGATCATGTTGATTAATCTAATGAATTTAAAAGTGTATGACTAATTAGCATGTTTTTTTATCATTAAAAAATGGACAGGATCTTTCATGGTAAGAAAAATAAATATGTAGAGAGTTCTAAATAGTAAACTTAACTATCAAGGGGAAAGATTAAGAAATGATTTATAATTATTACTTCATTAAAAATCACAAATTTTAATTTTAATTTCAATTATAAATTTCCCATCAAAAATATATGAATTATCGATTACTTTTAAAGCAAGATATAAAAATTATGAAAAAGCCTGATATTTTAAGAAAGTTTCAGACCCATCAAGACTTATAAAATCATGTTGATTAATCTAATGAGCTTAAAATGTATATAACTAAGAAGCATGTTTTTTTGCTTGTTGAAAAAAAGGACATGATCTTTCACGGTAAGAAAAATAAATGTGTAGATAGTTTTAAGTAGTAAAGTAATAGTTCTAATAGTATCAAGGAGAAAGGTTAAGGAATGATTTATAATTACTACTGTGATCAAGCGTTTTGCGTTCTTAGCTTGTATTGAAGTTGAATTAAAAATATTCTTTGAAAAAATTAAATGTTCTATCAAGCTGTCATCTTTTTCTTCACATTTAATATTTAAATATTGATTTAGGAGTAAAAATGGCACTACCCCACTTTGATCATTAGATATATTCCCAAAAATATTTTATCGTTTTTATGACTTAAATCAACCAACTAGGGGGTGGAGTATCTATCTATTCGAACCAATTGTAGATCATTTCTACATCCTACTACAATATTCTAAATAAAGATATTACTATTTAAAAGAAAACGTTTATTTGGAAAAGAGAGAAAGCACACCTTGTGTCAACTTCTGTAGAACATTCAAATGTAATAAACCAACAAAATTTTTACATTGAGATGTAGAGATAATCGTTGTAGAAGGTTTGGTTTGTCGCTCTTCGGTCATTTTGTGCACACTTTAGGCTTTTTACTTAGATTGGTACCTACAGTTTAACGTGGATTCTGAACCGCTAACATGCATCCATGCCACCACCAGGATTCGAACCTGAAGCCTGTGGCACCAAAGGCCTGAGCGCTAACTAATTGGCCATCTGGCCACCATTGTAGAAGTCGAATATATGTCGATTAATAAATAACATGCAAAAAACTTATACAAAAAAAATAAATATGTATTTTAAAAAATCCATAAGATATAGAGGAAATTTGCCAGATTTACAACCATTTTGTTTATATCTTTCTGTGAATTTCAATGATATATTATTTATAGTTTTTTTTTTTATCTTATCTAAGATTTTTCTGATGTGTTTTGCGAGTACTTAAAAATTTTTGTTTGGTAAAGTTCAAGAAAATATCTCTTTTTCTAATTACAGTTTCTATTTTTAGATGATATTATAATTGAAAACTAGGAAGGAAATGAAGAATGCTGAGATACAATCAGTTAAAGAATAGAAATAATTATAACAAGATGTTTTGTGGCCTCAAAATGTCTGGTAGGTTGTTTACTATTTTCTATGTATTGATTTTCATTATTTAGCCACCCTTTATAAATCTTTCATTACACAAGAAACTAAAATAGTTTGAACTTTACAAAATGATATCATTTTCACTGATTTCGCAGTAGTTGCTAGTAGTTCTTAATGTTCTGTTTTTTCATTTCACTATTTCTTGATAATTTACTTATTTTCCATTAAAAAGCTTTAAAGCAAGATTTTTGTGAAAGTTTGAGATTATTAACAAACAAAAACAATGACAAAATTAATATATATTCACATATAATTACAAATTTTTAAATAAATTTGTTATATTGATTAAAAACCATAAAATGATATATAAGAACTGACAGAATAAAATTTGTCTTAAAATTAAAGCCTCAGCAAAATGGTTCTTATCTTAAGAAGAATTAGCCATTTTTTGAACCAGTTTGTTTGTTTAATAATTCCACAAATTATTATATTTTATTATTCACCATGATTTAAATCTTAAAATTAAAGCCTCAAAAAATATAACTCATTGTTGATGCATTTGAGTCATTTATTTATTAATACAGTAATTTTGCCAGTTGGGAAACTATAACATTAATATTAGCAATTTGAACATTAATATTATAAATAAAAACATAAACAATTTAACATTGACAGTCAAAATATTATTATTAATTATGATTTTTTAAAAAATTATAAAACATTCACTATTGATACATTTGAGTCGTTTATTTATTAATGTTAATACAAATTGATTAATTTTCATAACAATAATGAAAAAAATTTTACAATTTAAATAAAATATTTGTAACTTTTTTTATCTCTATTCTTCTTCAAGTTAAAGATATACATGAATCTTTTACATTTTAGCTTTTAATTTAAACGAACATATTTTCAAGATATTTGTCCATAGGGAAACAAATATATTTCATTCTATTTTTTAACATGAATTCTAAAATTATAAAAATCTTTTTATTATAGTGAAATTGTTATTGATTAATATTGAAAACATTTATTTAGATTTTAGAGATCTGATATAATATTAGACGTTATGAAATTATTATTCCTTGATCATTGATGTAATATAAAATTTAATGTACTTTTTTTTTTTTCTGCTTTGAAATTTTCAAAGACATCTTTTGTTAAAATTATTTTTTTTTATTTATTTGATAGATTAATTGGCTTTGAAAGTAATAAAAAAAAATATTTTAACTCTTTAAAAATGTATGTATCAAATATAAATATTACTATCATATTTTATTTATTAAATAATCGTTCATTTGTAGAAATTAAAAATTAAAAAACAAATATTTCTTAATTAGCAAGAATATATTTCTATGTGCATTTACAATGTAAATAATGCCACAAATTATACAAATAACAAGAATTTGAATATATTAAAACTGATAAAATATTTATTTTATTATATAATAATAATAAATTTTATTAAAAACGAAAGGTAATATTTATTTTATAATCTGTGTCTTATGGAATATTTTTACAACATATATTTACACTAGAGTATATATATGTTTTTATTTTTATAAAAGTAATCAAAAATAACTATCAGAAGTGTTAAATGATTTTGTAATGATTATTTTTAAAAATTGTTTAATACAATTGCTTTTTTTAAAAATTTTAATGAAATTTTTCTAAGTCTATAAAGGATTTTTAGATAAAAATTTTTAATTTTTTTAAATGGATTTTTATTCTACATCACCAGAAAAATAACTTTTTTGTATTTCTAAAAATATTATTGCACTATCTAAATGAATTTCAAATATTTTACACCATATTAATATATATAAAATATTTCTAAAGATTTATAGAAAATAAAATTGACAAAAAAAACTAGGAAAAATTAATCGAAAATTAACAATATCAAAATAACAATTTATCAAAAATCAAGAATCAAAAAAGATTTTGAATTGTTTTGGCACCTGATTGAGGTTATAGTCCAAACTCAATAAAGCTAATCAATATTTAAATTAAATTAGGATATGTTACAATCAAATAAATTTCTCTTTTATTATTTAAAGCTTTTTGAAATAGGGATTTTAAGCTATCTGAGTTAATTAGAGATTAAAATGAAGCAAATTACACTTCAACAATTTCAATTAAAATTAATTAAAATGATACATATCGAAAAGTTAAAATAATACAGAAATAATTAAATTTACAGAACTTATGTTCATTCAGATAAAATAAAGTTTATCAATTCAATTAAAAATATTAAAAATGTTATAATAACAGATTTGGTTTCAGTTCTATAGCACTCAAGATTAATTTTATATGCTATTTTGTAAGATTCAAAGCAATTACTATGGATAGATTACTCAAACATAGATTTGTAGTTTTTAGTTTTACGTTTCAGGATTCAGGTAGTTCTCAGTAACATTTGAATAATTTTAAAATGTTTAATACAATAATAAAAGCATTCATTCCTTTTAAGTGGAATTAATTAGGTTATAAGAATATGATATGACGGTAAAAATAATTATGAATAAAAAAAAAAATTACCTATTTCAACATATATTAAAGAACATGAAATTCGTATGTTTTAATTCCAATTCGTATCTTTATTCAACAATAGTAATCCAGTAACATATGTTTGTTGATTTGACTAATGTAAAGCGTTTTTCGCTCAGATTTCTTGTCTCATTTTATGAATACCTAAAAGAGCTTGCAGAACATCAGTAACTAACTATATAAAACCTTTAAATATTGCCAAATTGTTTAAAAAATAAGTTATTTGTCTTTGATTTCTCTTTATACTATATTTTTAAAATTATAAAATTCTTGAAACATAAAGAGTTATTGATATATTTTACACTGAATTTAAACTCCACGTATCATTAAAATATTTCTTATAAGTCTGCAAGATAAAAATGATCTATATGAATTCTGCAAACTTTAATTGTAATAATTTAAATTGATTTTTAATTTTTTTTTCAACTAATTAGTAGCAGCATTCAGTAAAATTAGTAACATAGTAAATTCTAAAAGTAAGTATATTAAAAATTAGTAGATTTCTGAAATTAAGTGTATTAAAAATTAGTAGATTCTAAAAGCATCAAAAATATGTTTTCTTCAGCCTTACTTTCACAAGTAATTTTTTTAGATCTACAGATTAGGTTTTGAAACTTATTATTTATTCCCTCTTTATGTTTTATCCAGTAACAATAAAATGAGTTAACATTTTACTAATATCAATGATAATTTAATCTCTATCAACTACTTTTCTCTTACATTAAAACTCCAAAGCATTAATATAATGGAACGTGAAGCCATAGATTATGAACTTTTAACCATTCAGTCTGTGGTTATTTTTAATTGCTCTACATTTTGAAATTAAATGTAATGAAAGTTTTATAGTGTTTTTAGAATTTTCCATTAAGTTATTTTTATGTATACATGTAAGTATATATCAAACACAATAATAAGTGATCAAGTGTGTGTTGAAATGTGATCAAGTGTGTTGAGTTTCAAATTTATAACATTTTATGTTTTATTAAAAACACTTTCATAAATAAATTTTATATTTATTTTATTTTGAAAACTGTCTATTCAAGTATAAATTTTCCTTTCTAAATATTTTCGTATTATTTTCAGGAAATTCTACATTTATGCTTAGATTGAATCTACACTTCTCATCCTATCATTGACCTTCAAATGAATGGCATGATCATTGAAAGTAAATTTTGATATAAATAATATTAAATCGGTGAGAAAATGATTTAAATGTTTTCTAGTAGTAAACAATTATGCATTTTTCTTTCGTTTAAATGCTATCTTTAAAAATCTATCTTAAATAATCTATCTCACAAATAATGCCTAATAAGTTAATAAGTAGATATACTTAGATATATAAATTATTTTAAAGTAGATGTAGATTTTTTGTGTCATCTAATGCATCAAGATCTGTAGTCTGCTAAATTAGTTAAATCATGGGGAGGGAAATGACATTAAAAGGAGCTAGAATCAATGTATGTTAACAATAAATATATAAAGTTTAGAATTAAAAGCTAAAACTTAAATTTTAGAACCTGCTATTGTTATTTTATCCAATAAAGTGAACCTGTTATTTGGTTGATTATTTAAACATGAAGATTGGATAGTTGTAATTCAATAATATCCATGGGCTTATATTATATAGAATCAAAAGGAACAATGATTAACTTTGCAGGTTCTGAATTGTCTTTTGTTGCTGTTGTTTGTACACAATAAAAATATTGGGGTTTTAAAAATATTACTAAAAAGCAATATTGTATATCATATAAAATTACATTGTATATTAAAAAAAATATGCTGGCCGGTAAGTGCCTATCTTTTAACTATGGTCGATAGACTTGACAAGTGACTTGAAGAATTTAAGGTATAGCAGTTAGACTAATGACTTTTGACGGATTCGCTTATTGAAAGGATTTCTAACATTTCTCAACATTTAACACAAATCATACATTCTATACTAGAAATGAAATTTTTAAAAGGGAACTCGCAAAATATATTTCTATTTCTAAATATTTTCATTTTAAAACAAGGAAACATTAAAAAAAAAAATTACCTAATTTTTTGTAGATCCATTTAACAACACGGAGAGTATCTGCCAATGTTTTAACATCACACCATATTTAACACCATGTTCATTGCAGCATGTCGTCAATCAACGATTCCAATGTTATTGCTAGCACCTGAGTTACGACGCAGGCTGAAATGATGACACCAAAGAAAAAAAGTCATAAACTTTTCATTTATGACACAAAACAAAAAGAAAAAGTAACGAAGGTGACAGACCAATGATTTTTAATACACTTTTTTTTTTAATGTTTCCTCCTATTTTCATTTTTTCTCTAGGTAATCAAAAAGAAATAAACTTTATAAGAAAAAAAAATATTAATGATTGTCCTACTTTCAACCTGTGAGAATAGCTGTAAATTACAATTTTGGTAGTTATAACACAGTTCCCACATATTTTTCTTTTGTTCTTGTTGTAACATTAACAAAAAGATATGCATAATATGTTTAACTTTATTAAATTAAAAGTTCATTTGATGGATTTCAATATATTTGTAATGCTACAATTAAGCAACAAATTAAATGGCGTTTTTTTTTTTTTGTAAAAAAATGTTATTATCTGCCAGTAGGCAGACGGCCTTTGCCCATTATGAGGCTGTTGCGCCAATGAAGAATAAGCATTGCTATTGATTATTGTAAACATTCTAATTAAACTATCTTTGTAAACATTCTAATCATTGAAAACTAATTTTCTATGCCCAATTTTAAATAAGGCAGATATTTCATAGACTTTTATACCTTGAAAATATAAATTTCTTGAAAATTATCACTTAACACTATAAAATTTCTCCTTCTTTTCGTATAGCATATACAATAATGTGCAATAGATGGGATTATAAGCCATAAATTGGCAACATACAAGTAAGTAAGTTACATGATAAAGAAAAAAAGTATAATAATGTAAAATTTCTTCGCTGTCAAATTTATTATTAATTATAATCAAAATTTATTTACTATTTATTATGTTCAAAATGTATAAGTAGTGAATGTACAGAATGAAATTGAAGACTACATGCATTTAAAAATTTGGGAGCTTATCGTTGATATTAAATACTTAATGACAACTTTTTTGATAA
Source organism: Caerostris extrusa (assembly GCA_021605095.1). NCBI lineage: Eukaryota > Metazoa > Arthropoda > Arachnida > Araneae > Araneidae > Caerostris > Caerostris extrusa. Next base: position 47,586 of record BPLR01004730.1, read on the forward strand.
GCATTAAATTAGCAATGATTTTAGAGTACTTATCTTACTCAAATAACAGAATCATTAATATTAAACTCTAATTTTAGCTTCCTACAATAAAAATATAGCTGATTATTAATTATCTGTTATCTTCAATGTCAAATTTAGTATTTATTATATTCAAAATGTATTTATTATTTGTTATGATCAAAATTTATATGCAATGAATGCTCAGAAGGAAAGTGAAAAACAGACGCATTAAAAAATAAATATGTGATTTCAAAGCTAATGTTAAAAAAATATTTACTACTTTATTGATAAAATTAAGTTCATAATGATTTTAGAATAATTATTTTACTCAAATATTAGAGTCATTAATATTATATTGGGTTTTTATGTTCCTACATCAAGAAGTGTTTCAAACAGATAACTATTTATTAATCATAGAAGTTAAAATTTTTTTTTAATTTTAAGTGACAATAATACTATTAAGGATATTTATTATGTTACTAATAATTTATTATGTTTTATCATTGTTATCATTATCATTATTTATCCTTTATTATGTTTATTATTATGTATCATTATTATGTTTATCATTGTTATCATTATCATTATTAACTTATTATTTTTAATCATTATTATCATTATCATTATTTATCATTTATTATGTTAATCATTTATCAATTTATTTTAATAAATTAGTGCTACTAATAATTCTTTTTAGAATGAAAGCAATAAATGTAAAACAGAAATAATAATTTTTATTTATGAAAAAAATGGGAAAAAGTTTTTTGATTTTGTGAGCAATAATGCATTATAAAAATATAATACAGTAGTTTTTACACTTTTTTATTCATTAAAACTTTATATTGAAATATGTTGAAATTTATTAACAATTGTTCTTTCATTCCAATTTTTACATTTATTCTTAAATAAAATAATAGCAATAATATTTATTAATTCATTTAATACATTCTTAATTTTAGTGAACTATCAGATTAAATTAAGTATAAAAATAGAAATGTTAGAATTTTTTTTTAGATAAAAATCAAAATTCTCCAAAACTTTGTATCGTTAATCAAAAAAAGAAGGATAACCCTAATTAAAGTTGAATCCACTTCCAATTACGTATAACATTATGTACTGATACTTTCGCTCATTTAACTCAAATGAGAAAATATTCTTACGATTAGTACCAATTAACTTCACCAGTATGGAGAATGAAAAAGAAAAATGAAGAAGAATGTCAAAATCTTCAGCAACGGAAACTGGCAAACTGTTCATCTACTTCGAAAGAAAAAAAAAACGCAAAGAAGCAAAAACTTTCATGTAACGTTAATCCTAAATTATCACGCTATCTCACGTGGATGTATGGAAAGAAAGTAAGTGAATGGAAAAAAAGAAAAATAGACATTGGAAAAGTTTGCAAATTATTTAAATAATGATTTTCGATAAAATTTATTTTACAAATTCTAGATTTGTAAAATAGATGATTTACGCTTTCATTTTGTAAATTTGTTTATTGATCATGATCCCATTTTGAGATATATTATGAATGAAATATAAGATTTTCTGTTTTTCTTTTTACCTGATAGTAAATATAGAATGTGGGGGAAAATATAAAAAAAAAATCCCTAAATGGTAAGTCTTACAATTCTGCATCCAGACAGAGCTGATGAATTGAAAAAAATACAATAATGTCACACAACTGAAATTGAAATTTATTGCCACAAAAAAGGCCATCTGTTTGATTTTATACATAACCTGGATATAATGTATTGCCACATTGATTTGTATGGTTTAATAAGGTTTCATAATTAAATATATTTTCTTAATCAAATTAAAGAATCAATAATTATTTAATAATCATTGATTATTTAATGTGGGGGAAAATATACAAAAAAATCCCTAAATGGTAAGTCTTACAATTCTGTATCTAGACAGAGCTGATAAATTGGCAGAACAAGAAAAAGAATACATAAATAGCACATAACTGAAATTGAATTTTATTGACATATAAAAAAAGTCATCTGACTGATTTTACATATATAATGTATTGCCACATTGATTTGGTTGATTTAATAAGACTTCATAATTAAGTACATTTTCTTTTGGTTTTTATTAAATTTTTGCATTTTATAATGTTTAAGTAAAAAACATAAGTACCCATTACAGTTTGTGTCCTATTTACTCATTTTGTAGAAACCCCATTTACTCATTTTAAAGTAAGTCATTTACTCAATGAATTAAACCTTTAATCTTGCAACAATAATTCGCATTCGTATTTCTTGTATTGAATTTTTTACTAAAATAATTACAACTGAGTAATTAATTATACGTGTTGATATAGTTTAAATATCAAATTGGTAATTACACCTGTGATATAATTTAAATATGAAATAGATAATTACGCCTGGGATATAGTTTAAATATCAAATTGGTAATTACTCCTGTGACATAGCTTAAATATCAAATTGGTAATTACGCCTGAGATATAGTTTAAAATTCAAAGTGAATAAGAGTTAATAAAATGACTTCACATCTGTAGTTTCTAATTTTCTTTCCAAGAATTGAAAGAAAATGAAAAAATTAAACATCAATTCTGTTTCGTGTTAGATATATTCCAATCAATATAAAAATAAATATAAAATATGCATACTTGCACGAATGTTCAATCAAAAATATTAAAATTCAATTAAAAAAATTCCTATCGCTTGTTCGTTGTATAAATCTTATTCATTTCTAAAAAATTACAAGCGCATTTTATATGAAAATTTTATGTGTTTCAAGTAACATTTAAGAAATTGTACATACAATTGTAAAATTGTACATATTGTTTTCAGAAATTTTCTAGATATGCTTACATTGTACAAATAACTCTTAATAAATCATGAACAAGTTATTTGTACATTGTAAGTGTATCAAAAATTATCAATTAATAATCTTTTTCTTTACAAATTGATTTTTAAAAAATCATATACATAACGGCTATCAACAAAGAGATTTAAAAATAATATTTCCCTTTTATTTCAGTTAAATCCAAGACCGTGATTAATAATATTTAACGCAGAAATTTTAGAACAGAATAAAAATTGAAATCAAATTTTAACCTTGAATTTATCTTCGGTATGTAAAAAAAAAAAAAAAAAAAAATCAACGATATTCCATTCTTTTAGCCATTTAATAGCTCTATTCTAAAATTCACTGCAATTTGTTTCACATATTACATAATCATTTCCAACTGAGAAGACTTGTTTTTCGTTTAAAAAGTTAACTTCTAATAACTTGCGTTAAATGAGTTTAAACGAATTTAAGACAGAAGGCATATAAAAAGCGTAATTAGTTTTAATTGCATGAAAGTACCCAATAAATCGTTGGAAATGATTTAGCACCGCATGCTAATAAAGAGCAGCATGTGCGATGGCCACAGCCTATCTAATCTCCAGTCTCGTAAATCACACACGAACCATTACAAATGCAGTTGCGGTTTCAAGCAAGGAGTAAACTGTCATTGTGTAAACTAAGCAAAATTTACCCTGTCGGCTTTGATGGATCTCATGTAACAGCCTGAAGACCAGTTGAATAATGAAGGGCTTTAACAAACAGCTATTGACAGGATATTGAAGAACTTCTTAGGGTATAGGAAAAGAGTTGTTTTGGGGTAGGAAAGTCCTCTCACTAATAGATTAGTTTACATTGAAAGGGAACCATTACAGGATATTGCAGTTTACGCCATATATAGTAAACAGAATTTCGGTATAATGAGTTTACTCTAACGATATAATTGTAAATGAACAAGTTTATATATGCGGAGTCATAATACAATCAAAAGAATTGAATTTTAAAATGAGAAATAAACATGGCTCATGAAAATTAATAATTTTAATAATGCCGTTTTTTTATAAAATTTAAAATTGTAAAGATTACTTAATTTTTAAAAAAAAATTGATTAATTTTAAAATTAAAAAATTATTTAAATTTTTTAAAAAATTTTAATTTAAAATTTTTTACTAAATTTAAAATTTTAAAGATTTTAATTTTCTCTCTTCTTAATAAGCAAAAATATCCAAATATTTCAGTAGGCGAAGGTAGTATATATTAAGTTCCCAAATTAAAAAATGTTAACTGATTTTACATGTATGCAGATTTAGAGAAGGTGATGTATCTATTTTTCTTTGCTCAAAAAGTTTAAATGCATTATCATCAGAAAATTAACTGCCTGACATTACAGCCTATGGTGGGCCAAACTGCCTGCCTACTGGCAGATTTCGAGATAAGAAATGGTTTCAATTTACAGGGTAGGGTTGTCAGCCCTACGCCCAATGCTCTACAGTCCTAATAAACCTGAACTTACGGTTTAATGTGGATTCCGAACCATTACAAACATCCATGGCCCCGCCGAGACTCGAACCCGAAGCTTGTAGACCAAGCTAGAGCGCTAGTCACTTAGCCATCAGGCCCCATTTTCAACAAATAATGATATTACAAATATAAATAAATTTGTCTCTGTATTTTAATGTTGAACCTAAATTTAGAAAATCATGATTTTTTTTTAATGAAATAAATAGCTCAATAAATGCATCGTAAATACTTGCTATTTTAAAAATTATGTGGAGATTAGGAATTTTGGACTTTTGTCTTAAAAGATAAATGAAATATATATTTTGTTTTGTAATATCTCATAATTTTATATTATTATGTTGTTGTATATAATATTTTTCTCATAATATTATTTCGTCACATTAAAATATTTGTGATATATTATATAGGAATATAATTCTAACAACAAACCATGTCGAAGTATTCTATCATCCAAACAAATCATTTACAGGTAACTTATTGTATCTTCTAAATATTACACCTATCACAGAGATAATTAAGTACTTTGGTTGCTTTCTGATTTCAGTAAAACTGTACCACGTTAAAAATATTAGGAAGATATAGTTGCATTTTTTTAAAGTCGGGCACTTGATTTGATGCTTTTTTTTTTTGACACTTGATTTGATGTGGTTTTATTTAAGCTCGGCGCTTGATTTGATTGATGTATCAACTTTTTAGCAGATACAGCATCTCCAAGAAAAATATTTCGATCAATATTTCTATTTTGGACTTCTTTATATAACTCCGTATCTTTTAGTTGATGCTACTGTGACTACACCACTCAGCTATCCATAGAGCTGAGGTGAACTTTTTGCAGCTTTGTGAATTATGTGGGTGAAATTGTACCGTCTCACTTTTGGACGAATACCCCCAAGGGAGCATTTGGGGGTACGTACCTTCCTCCCTTCTTCTTGAGTAGATAGATATTTTAATACTTGATAATCTCGATTGATCTTGCCTGATTTTGATTGTCATTTTTGTAATGAGCATCACATTGCTTGATAGCATAGAGATTACCATTTGTAATGCTAAAAATATTTTCATGTCATTACTTTATATCAGGGTCAGAGTGACCTTCCAACTAAAAGAACTTGGTTCGAAACCTGTAAAGTGATGCATGTTTTGAAATTTTCGTGACTTTGTTGGGATGGGCGCTATAAATTCGCTGGCCGTAAAGGAATAAGAAAGTGAGTATGAGCTCCGCGAAAGCTAACCTTGAGAGTATTCGTTCTAAACAGTGGATAGCTGTATCACTTCCCCATTGTGCACTTTGAGTAACTTTTAATCTGTAGCGTATTTGTTGTTGTAGTGATAAATGACATTAGATCAAAATGCAGGCATGGGAAAACAACAGCTTTATGTCATTCGTTCCTATTTAAAAAGAAAATAAGGACAAATTTATAAATTAGAACGCAATCATAAATAAAAAGTCTATGATTATTTTTATGTAATTTATTTTTGTGATTTTTTAAAAATGTTATTATCTCTTTTGAAAATATACAGTATAAAAAGATGTTCTAGTTCAAAGTAAAAATTAGTAAGAATGCTCCTTTTTTTCATTGGAGGAAATATCTATTAAATAAAACAATTCAATTCTATATCACATAAAAATAATTTAAGGTTTTCACATTCTTTCCCAAAACTTTGCCTTAAAATGTAGATTTTTTTAAGTATTTAAATGCAAGACATACATTCAAATACTCAAAAATACATAATATTATTAAAAAATTGCTTTATGTCAAGAAAAAATTGTTTTAAATATATAACTTAAATAACATGGTGAAAGACATTTATTAGAATAAAAAATAATATAAATTCTTTTAGTAAGCTCAGCTTGTTTTTTACAGTCATTCAAACTGTCGCACCTCTCAGATTATTTTATATAGCATTAAGAATAAATTCTGAACTCATGAAAGATTTCTGATCAATATAATGAAAGTTTTACAAAATTATGGTAATTTAGGTAGACGTCTAAAAATATATGTCCAGCAATTTAAGTAAAGATTATTGCTGCTACGATTTCAAAATCTATGATTAAATAAATAAATATTAAATGGGAATTTTGTATTTCAAAAAAGTATTTTTAAATGTAATTTCTTTTAAAAAATGAAAAATCTCCTGCCATGAATTAAATATCAGAAAATTGTTCAATCGATATGAAAATAAAATAATTTTAAAAAGAGTATTTTTTTAAACTATTAATATGTAAACTTAAGCTCTAATTTATTTTTTTCAGTTATTTTTAACTTTTAAATTCTCTTTCATTTTCACATTTAAGAAAAAATTTAAAATGATTATTTCAAGTCCAACTGAATTAACAAAATTGATTGCATAATTGATGAAAAAAGATTATTTCAAATCTTTTCCATTAAATTGCGTATCCTTTGGAAAAAATATCAAATTATTTTTATACTATACTTCCTTTACGAAGACTTCTGTTATTTAATTAATCATTATTGTCTTATATTTTAAAATTTTATTAATTTTTACGAATAAAAAAGGATACTAAAATATTCTATTAATAAATGCATTTTTTTCCTGCACAGTTTTTAAAGCTTTCTACTGATATTTACAATAGGAAGACTATTGGTGAAATTATAGAAAACTAGAAAATAATACTTATGTTTCTAGAAAGCTACATCAAAAGATTTCCTGAATGCATCTTTAAAAAATTAATTCAAAATCTTTGCACTTAAATGTCTAATTTTTAAAAATTTTATTAAATTTTATGAATAAAAATGACAGTAAAATATTCTATTAATAAATGCAATTTTTCCTGCATAATTTTTAAAACTTCCTACCGATATTTACAATAGAAAAAGTATTCGTAAAATTAAAGAGCTAGAAAATAATACTTTTGTTTTTAGAAAGCTGCATCAAAAAGATTTCTAAATACATCTTTAGAAAATTAATTCAAATTCTTTGCACTTAAAAAAAAATAAATTCGTCTTATTTATTCGTCTTTATTATTCATCTTATTTTTAAAAATTGTATTAATTTGTACGAATAAAAAATGATAGTAAAAGATTCTATTCATAATTGATTTTTTTTTCCTGCCTAATTTTTAAAACTTCCTACCGATATTTACAATGGAAAGAAAATTCGTAAAATTAAAGAAAACTAGAAAACATTACTTTTGTTTTTAGAAAGCTGCATCAAAAGATTTTCCGAATTCATCTTTAAAAATTAATTTCAATTGTGGAACAAAAAAAAGAAAAGATTAAATTTCTTTCTTTTTTTTCCCTTCATGAAATCTAGAACTTTCTTCTCATTGTTTCCGACATGTATTATCTTACTAATGTTCTCTGAGAACTTGTAAAAACTTTCCGATGACAAATTAAGTTACATTCGTTTAAGAAGTCACTAAAACATGTCCAAAGAAATTTAAATTGGATACGCCAAAAGCTCTGAATAAGGAAAGAACTTCATCATCACATTTTTTTTCCCCTTCTATTTTGGTCAGTGAGGACACAAAAGATTGTACACAAGATAAAAAAAAAAAAAAATATATATTTCTTTCTTAATGACTAAAATATTGATCTCTTAAAGAGAACAAAAGATCATGGCAAAGAATTAGAAAGAGGAAAAGCAACAAAAAAATTAAAAGAGAAAGAAATAGCGTCTTAAAGAATGAAAGAAATCCATCAGCCCAGCACATCGCACTAAAAGGTAGCGGAAAAAAGACAAAGAAAAGAAGAGAAGTTTACCACTCAGTCCAATATGGCGGACTTTAATTGCTTTAAGTTTCGGTGAGGCTTCAAATGTGCGTGACACAGTTCGAAAGAAAATGGTTCTTATTTTTCTTGAAGCTCCTATCCAGCTTTCTTTTCAACAATACGCTTCTACAACTCTTTTCTGGGGACCGAGTAAGAAATGTACTAAGAAATCCTTCTCAATTTATGGTAGTTTTAGAAATGGAAGTTTTAACGTAAGAATATTTTTATTACAAAAAAAAAGCACACATAAAAAATTAATAAAAACATTAAAAATGGAATAAAAATATTTTAATGTGTAATAATTATGGAAAAATTACTTATAATGTTACAGAAAATTCGCAAATTATTCTGGTACACATTTAATAAAATAATATTGATTAAATAATTGAATTTGAATTGAATTATTATTATAATTATATTGGGTATTAAAATAATTATTATAAGTATTCAACTTTTATTATTTTTATTACAAAAAATGCACAAATAAAAATTAATAAAACATTAAAAATGAAATAAAAAATATTTTTATGTGTAATAATTATATAAAAATTACGGTACTTACGTATTAACGGTACCTTGGCGACAGACTTTGGCGGTTTTTAAGTGTCGCCAATCTTTATTATTTGGAATAAAAATATTTTGAAAGCGTTTTGATTTTAAATGAAGTGTTTTTCATATATATTTTATTATTTGGAAAAAAAATTTTAAGTGTAAATTGGCGCCAAATCTGTAGCTGCGGTTGGCGAGTGTGCTCTTTATTAGCGCAACTGTCGCCAAGGTACCGTTAATACGTAAGTACCAAAATTACTAATAGTGTTACCGCAAATTCGTAAATTACTCTGGAACACATTTAATAAAATATTATTGATTAAATAATTGAATTTGAATCGAATTATTATTATAATTATATTGAATTATTATTATAATTATATTGAATATTATTATAATTATTATAAGTATTGAATTCTTATTATATTATTTTTATTACAAAAAAATACATGTATAAAAAATTAATAAAATATTAAAAATGAAATAGAAATATTTTTATGTGTAATAATTATTGAAAAGTTACTTATAGGGTTACTGCGAATTCGTAAATTACTCTGGAACACATTTAATAAAATAATATTGATTAAATAATTGAATTTGAATTGAATTTTTATTATAACTACATTCAATATTATTATAATTATTATAAGTATTGAATTTTTATATTATTTTTATTACAAAAAAATGCATTCATAAAAAAAAATTAATGAAACATTAAAAATAAAATAAAAACATTTTTATGTGTAATAATTATGGAAATATTAAATATTACTTATATAAATATATTATATTAGTGTTACCGCGGAAAATTACCGTAAATTACTCTGGAACACATTTAATAAAATATTATTGATTAAAAAGAATTTTTATTATTTTATTTTTTATTACAAAAAAATGGACACATAAAAAAAATTAATTAAACATTAAAAACAAAATAAAAATGTTCTTATGTGTAATAATTTTGGAAAAATTACTTAAAGTGCTACCGAAAATTACATTTAATGAAACATTATTGATTAAACTTATTATAGCATTAATATGCATGGTAAAATATTATTAATTAAACATAATCTAACATTAATATGCATTTTTATTTATTTATTTTTTTCTAAAACATGCATTGCATAACATTTAACTCACAAATATTTGAATACAAATATTTAAGAAATTTGATCTCCCTGTTTCAGTTTGTTTCAAATAGAACAGCATTTTGTTTTTTTTTCTTATGCTTTGTTAAAAAATATTGAACGTTTTTTTTTTTTTTTTTTTTATGAGCAAACTCATTAATTACATTTTATATATTGCTTATCATCACACTCAGATAACTGAGAATTAAAAAAGATTTTTTTAATTGTTTTCGAGTATGTTGGAAAGTATACTTATGAGAAACTTGCTAGAAATGAACACCACACACACACACACACACTCACACAGAGCTAGAAAATGATTGTTAAAATTTCAAAACAATAGTTTTTTCAATCAATAGCTTAATAATTTAATTCTTTCCATTTGTTTGGGAAGAATTAATTAATTAAGGAATTAAAATCAGAACTGAAAGATTAAAAAAAAAGTTTTCATTAATAAACTATGAAAATCAAGCCAAGATTACGAAATTATTTCACACTATTCAATTATTTAAAGTTCTCTTTCAGTAAAAAAGAAAACTCTCGTTCGAATTATTATTATTATTTTTTCATTTCATGTAATGAAAATAATAAAAACAATTTAATTACACAATTGCGCAAAAAATTATTGAACTATGTCATTTTAACTAACTTTAAATTTGTTAAGATAGCATAAATTCATTTAAGTTGATAACAAAATCTTTTATTAATTATCGTATACCATTTTCAATATTTTAATAATATTTAAGATCGATATTTTGGTAAAATCAACACAGAAGATATATTGTAATATAACATTGATTGCTTTTGCTCAGGTTTAATATATATATAATTCTAACAATTGTTTCACAATTTGGTATATAAGCAATTTAATTGTTTTGTTATTATTTTTATTATTAGTATTCTTGAAAGGCATATGACACTTTAATTTGAAATTGCGTGGTAAAAAGTGTTTATACAATTTCATTTTTAAACATTAGAAACTATTTGAATGAAATAAACCAAATATTCTGAAAAATTTGACTGTATACTAGTAAACTTCATCTAGCGAATCTAAAAATACTTATCGCATATTTTCAACCTTCATTTCGATCTTGAAATAGGTGATGTAAATGACTATCGAACCCTGTTTATCATCTTAGATCTATTAATTTCTCCTTTTACCCCTCTAGCGTTTTTTCCCCCCCCCTTTCAGTTCCCGCTGCGGGGCAAAAATACTAGTGCAAATTAAGTCCTGTTCTTCAGCAAGGGATTTTGAAGGTCAAGAAAAAGATTTAGTTTTTTTTTTTTTTTTGCTTTTTTTTTTAATGTTTACATAATGAAATGCAAATTTGTTTCTTTCTTTTTTTTTTTTCTCATGTCTGAGAATTCGTTATTTCTTTTTAATTATTTACGAGAAAATTCTGACATTCTTCTGTATTGGTAAAGTTCATATTAGAAAACAAATGCTTTATGATATAATTAATAATGTTTTTTGTTTATAGTTATGAGTGAGCCTTAGGACGTATATTTCTATAGGTAATAATATTTTGAGTGACACTCGTATTCACATAAGCATTATTTTAAGCATTTTATTCACATTTACATAACACGTAAATTTGTTCGGTTTTTTTTTTTTCCCCCATATATCTGAGAAATTTCCATAGGATACGTTATTTTTACTGAAACTCATATTCACATTTTAAGACTTTATTCAAAAGCGTTTATTCACATTTACATTATTGTAAGCATTTTACTCACACTTAAATAATTCAAATATAGTTCGCTTTTTTCCCATATCTGATAATTGGTTCTTCCTTCTTCATTGTTTACGAGAAAATTCTGACTTCAATATTTATAAAGTTTATAACATTAAACAATGAATGCTTTAAAATATAATTAATAACATTTTCGTTTAAAATTATGGACAAATTTTAAGGACAGAAATTTCAATAGGCTACGTTATTTTTACCAAAACTCATGTTCACATTTTAAGCACAAAATGTGCCATTATGGATGAAAATCTAAACGGGTAATTAGTTAAAGTTATATATGAGCTATTAAATATTCGATCCAAAAATATTAAGTTGGATATTTCAATAACTGATAATTTTTTTAACTTCAGAAAATAAAAAATAATGAAAAAAAACGAACAAAAATGAAACAAATTAAAAAAAAAAAAAAAAAAAAAAAATGTTTGATTTATTATTATTTCTTACTATAAATAATATGTTTGAAAAATAATTCTAATTATTCTAAAAATAATTCCCATAGTTCTAAATAATTCTACAAATAATGTTCTGAAATATTTTTAACATATTCTTTTTTTTTAATTTTCTTATTTATTGGATGGTGGATAAGAAAAAGAATTACTTTAAAAAAATGGAGTTTTGCAAAACTTAAATTTTTAATTATCATTTCGGTTTTCACAAAAATTCCGTTTTCAGGATTTAATTTTATAAAGTTTAATGGTAAATGTTGCTTATTTATGGATATTTCATTTAAGTTAAATAAATATAATTTAAAAAAAATGTAAGCAAAATTTTTTAAAAAGAGTTATTTCTCTTAAGCTGTAAGTCAAAAATTACAATTAGAGATTAAAAACCTTCGAATTAATTTTTTTAAAATTATTTTTAAAAAGATAACACAATTAGAGATAAAAATCTGTTACTTCTTTTGTAAAAATTAAATATTAATAATTATGTATGCTAACAAAAGAATAATCCCAGGTGCATATCAATATTGCTTTTTGAACAAATAAAATCAATAACCAATTGGTTTGGTTTGTTGGTTTTGTCGCTCTACGGTTTTTTGCACACTTTAGGCTTATTAGAGTTTAACGTGGATTCCGAACCACTAACAAACATCCATGTAAACCGTCAGAATTCAAGCCTAAAACAATCAACAGAATGCATTCTGAAATTTTCATTGATATAAATTATATTTTATACAGTATATTACCTACGACTTTTTTGAAATTTTAAATAATCCATCAGTTTTAAAGTAAGTGAATAGTAAATTGATTTGAAGCACAAGAATTCAAAATTAGTGAATTTGCTGGAAAAAATAGACTTAAATCCATGTTATATTTTCATGTCACATTTTGGACATTAAAACTATTACCAGCATAGTCTTTTTTGAAGTTACTGAAAAATTGCAACAAACAACAAAGTACAAACTAAATACAAAGTACAACTTAGAACAAGCTAAATACAAAGAAAATGATTGTATGAAAACAATGTTTCTGTTGTCATTACGATAATAAAACAACAATGCTTAGGTAATGTTTTTTTCTTTCCAGCATCTGCTCGCCGCATTCGATACTCACAAAGAATTATTTATGATTTTTTTACGTGTTACACGCTTTTGGTTTGATAGCTGTATCTGTTTAACATAGCTTAACATAAATTTCACAACACAGATGTAAAAAAATCAACGAAAAACCTAAACTCTATACTTATCTTGTACTTAGATGCTGGCCGAAAATAAAAGATGACGAAAAAAAAATTATCTTTGAAATACAGAGCAAGCAGGTAATTATTGTCATTTTACAGATAATCGCAGGGACAGTGACAAGAATTGCGATTGGTTGGTGTATGCGGAGCTTCTCAAAAGATGAATGGTTCCCTGGTCGGCCTGTCATAACTGGAGACAGCCCTTCCCCAAAGAATATGTATCCCCCAGCAACGAATTATAAGAAGATGCCTCTGGGCTTGTTCCATTTTTCATTCTTATTTTTGACAATATTCTTAGGGACTTGTTCGAAAACTCCGTATTGTTCTAAATGGACGCAGAACAGGAGATGGGAAATATTAATAGTGGAACAAATTTTTTTCATTGGACTGAATGAAATTGCTGCCAAGATAATCCGATTTTAGTTGGAGAGAATGCGAGGGAACGAAATTACTGCAAGTCTAATTACATACAAGACGTTTTCCATTTCGGTTTTTTTGTTTGTTTGTTATTGTTGTTGTATTCATTCCTTTATGTTAAATTCGTCCCTGACAGCACAAAGCAGTCAAGAAAATGTAGGAATTAATAATTTCTCATTTATAAAGGCCAGAGCATAAATGCATAATTTTGTCGATTTCAGAAATGCCAGAGCTACAATATTTTCCTTTTTAATGAAACAGATAAGTTTGTATTAATAGTAATAATAAAAATCAAGAGAGTTTGTTAATTGATTAATTGAATTTCACGTTTTAAAATATTATAGATTAAAAAATAAATACAGTGCTTGATAAATATTCATGAGAAACACATGCTTTTAAGCAAATAATTTATGTTTTTTTTTTCCTAGTTTAAAAAAGGTTTTATTTATTTATTTGCAGACCAAATGCTAAATCTATCATCCATGTATTGAAATGGACTGTAAACTATTAAGTATTTATATATATAAAAAAAATTGTCAAAATTTATGCAAAAACTTTTGTTTTAGCTACTTATAAAACGACTATTAAACCCTTAACTTAATAAATTTCTAACTTGACATCATCATATGCAAAGGAAAAATTCTGAAAGAAGTTTCTTCTTAAGATATTTAGACAATGCTGAAGGACAAAAATAAAGCCTGCTTAAAATATTTTTTAAAAAACATAACAAGGCATGAAGTTAGTTTGAATGGTTACTAAAAACTAAATTATTTTTACATAACAAAATTTGATTAATGTTGCAGAATATTCAAAAAATTATAGTTAAAATACACGAGATTGATAATATAAATGCATTATATATTATTTTTAATGTTTTCAATTGCATGAAATAAAAAGAAAAATGAAGCCTTGAAAAATGATGCACGTATCCAAGATAATAAATAGCAAATCGATAAAATAATATCATTATACAAAATCTCTACTTACAACAATACTTCTAAAAGGCATTAAATCATATTATATTGACCGCGTGCAGGAAAAAAATAAAAAGTCATCAATTATATATTTGTTTTATATATTTATATTTAATTAAAAATAAATAATGTAAGACATTGAAAAGTAAATAAAGTCCTTAGTTCATGATATTACAATAAATTAATTAATATTTTAGTATTGATTCATTTTTTTATAATTACCGAGTGCAGTGATTAATCAAATGATTTACATTGAAATTATACATTAATTACACATCAAATCAGTGATTATACATTGATTATTTTAATGTTCATGCCTGAAAATGTTTGTTCAAAAATATATGTTGACCAAATAAGATTGCACATTATAATGCATTATCTAACAATAACCAAAATATTTAGTTGAGCTCAATTTTGAAATGAACATGTTTTTTGCAACCTCTTAAAATACGCTATGATTTCGACAAACCTTCCCAAAGGGCAAAGTTTACAGAGATTTGATTGAGATAAAGATTTTGCTTTAGTATAGGAAATAATTAAGTAGAAAAGTAATGTAGACCTGACCCGTCATCCAAGTTAGAACATTATCGACAGCAGTACTTATTTCTTTGCTTGAAGCCAATTAGAAAAGATTGTATGGAATTAATCCATTGAAAAATTATTATTATTAATCTTTCATGAAAATCTTAATCTTTTTAAGAAATTAACAATCACATTCTACATGATGACGTGAACACTCAGTGGGCTGTATGTGGCTTAAATGTCATGGTATTTGCATCCTTGCATTAATTTGTAAATAAAAATTACTAAGTAAAAGTCGTAAGCATTCAAAGTATTTACAGATGCAATGCCACTAAACCTTAATGTTTCGAAATCATTACAAAAATATTTAAAAATTAAACTAGAATCAAGCCTTTAATTTTAAATAAAAAACAAATTAGAAGCACAAGGTAAATGGATTATTTTTATTATTATATAAATTTCAAAGACAAAAGAAATAAGGATTATATCGTACTTTTGTCTGACTTCATTGCAAACAATAATTTCACTTTTCTAAGCGCAGTGATAAAACGACTGTAAAATATAGGGAAAAATGTATACATTTTTTCAAATTTTGTAATCTTTTCCGTAAAAAGTTTCGTTTTTTCTGTTCATGAACATATATCTTGCAATCTAAAATTATTCATTTCATTTTATCAAACGAATTATTGATAATGAAATTATTAAATAAATCTTAATCATATTAATATTTTTTTAAATTAGAAAAATATGAATTGGATGAACATTTTTATAACAAACACATAAAAAAAAAAAAATTAAACTTATTTAAAAAAAAGATACGTAGGAGAAGATCTGAAAGATCCACTTTTTATTTTCTGTTATACCTTAAAGGAAAATGATTTCTAAAGTTTTTCAGTTACATGCTCTCTAGAATTATTTTATTTTTTATATAAATTAAGTAAATACCTTAAGTAAGTAATCTTAAGTAGACAAACACTTAATTACAGCTGAATACTTATTTCAGATTTTCTAAAGATTTACTATATCTATAAGATCGTCATAATAATAATAATAATATAAACCTATTATTTGCAAAACTGTAATAGTCTTAACCGTCCATAAGTTGGTTGACATAAATAACTGAATGCAAAATCATTCCGTAAATTTTTTTTCTTTATTTTCTAAACTTCTTTAATCTAATCTGTATTCAGTGTCATTTAAAGGAACTTTAAAATATGATGGAATTCGTCGCCATTTAATGAAACTTTAAAATATGATTTAATTTATTTTCATTTAATAAAACCTTAAAATATGATAGAATTCATTGTTTTTTAATGAAATTTTCAAATATGATGAAATTTCTTGTCATTTAATAATACTTTAAAACATGATTTCATTTTCATATAATGAAATCTTAAAATATGATGGAGTTCATTGTCCTTTAATGAAACTTTGAAATATGATTATATTCATTTTCATTTAATGAAATCTTAAAATATGATGGAGTTCATTGTCATTTAAAGAAACTTTAAAATATGATTAAATTCATTGACATTTAATGAAATCTTAAAATATGATGGAGTTTATTGTCACTATTCAGGATACAAATGTACATAAAAAAAAAAAAATTATATTATGAATTATTCTATTGTTTAAAATATGTGAATGAAAATTATTCAGTAAAAAAACTTTTCTTTCGTATTTTCTAAACGTCTTTAATTTAAACTTTATTCAGTGTCATTTAACGGAACCTTAAAATATGATATTCATTGTCATTTAACAGAACCTTAAAATATGATATTCATTGTCATTTAGTGAAACTTTAAAATGTGATGAAATTCATTTTAACTTAATAAAATCTTAAAATATGATGGAATTCATTGTCATTTAATGAAATCTTAAAATATGATGAAGTTCATTGCCACTATTCATAAAAAAAATTTTATGTCATGAATTAATTCAATTTTTTAAATTTAATTTATTTAATGCGTTTATTCATTAGAATCTGTCTAGCGTCAAAGCAAATAGTACCAGAATAAAATATGAATGGAAATTTTTTTTGCAAAATATTTTCCCATTACATCCAAAATCATTAGCTTTACTTTTTTTTTTTACGTGTTTAATATTCAAAAATTGTACTGTGTTTGTTACCGAACATCGAATATGATCTCAGACACGGAATAATTAACCCCAGGTTTCATCATACGGAGTGTTTTGAAGTTAATTATAAAATAGTAGAGTAATTAACTTTTTACTTTACATTGACAATCTGGCTCGGCCTAATGATAATGTACTGAGCTCTAAAAAAAAATAGAAAGAAAGCAAAACAGAAAGGAAAAAAAAAAAAAAAAAGCTGAAAAGAAAGTACGAAGACGGGCTTTCTGGAATTACATCAGTCACTTGTGTTAGGGAAAATGATCAATCATCTTGCTGAGGCATTCCAGCGCTGTTGTAGCCCTGAAATGAACCTAGCAACTACCCAGAACAAATGTAATTCATCTTCTAAGCTATTCATCTATCTTGCGCCGTCCATTGCGGCACCCAGTCATTAGAAGTTGGAGGGGGTGGGGGTTGAGAGAGGAGCGAGTAACGCCCTTCATGCAACCACGTGACCTGTTGGTGATCCAGCCAATGGGAGAGCTCTGGTTTTGGCGCATTTTCAGGACGGGGAAAATTTAACGCTGCGTAGGGATTTCTTTCTCAGGTCAACGGTTCAAGGGTGTAACGTGTTACTTGAAGGTGGTCCCTTACGCCCGCTATTTCTAAATATGTGTAATTGTTAACCACAACCGACGCTGTACCGTGTCATTTAAGAATCACAATGCATAAAACGTGATTACCATAAAGCATGAGTTATATATAACATCAAATCGAAATGAAAGCTTGCTGTTAAGGTGATAAGCTGAAGGTTTAATGGGAAACGATTTGGAAAAAATCTACGCCCACAGTTTATATCCTTTTATATTTATATATATATATATAAATTAACATAATTTCTCATGCTGCATCCTTCATAACTGAAAAATTCATTCGAATCGCGAATATCAATTGATTATGAAATGGCACACAGCCGGAATTGGGGAGGGGGACAGAGAACACATATTTTTCCCCAAATAGAAAAATAGCATGCATTTCTTATGTTATTCATATGTCTCTGTAGAATATTAACGTGATCATGGGTTGTATGTTGAGCATCATAGAAACATGATCTATATTCGTCATCTATACAAATGAGAAAAATCAGAATACTTACGGTCGTTTGAGACAGCATAACACTCTAAACCACATAACAGAATATAGACATATCTTCACTTTATCAAGCATACATTGATCTGCAAATGAAATAAAACTTTATTAAGAATGTAGATATTGTAGGACAATATTCAAAAACAAGAAAAACTACCGTTGTTACTTTTTTTGTAAGATATATTTGAACGGTTCGTAAATGAATTTATACTGGAACACACCCAGGTCATTGTCTTGTTTGGACCTCAACAAATTAAAGCGTAACCGTTTTTGGAAGCTCAGTAGGTTATGAATTATAAGCAATAGAAAAGGTATATGATGTCAGAATTTCATATATTAATTATTTTATTAACGATTTTTACATTTACTAATTTGGTTCAAATACATAAAAAAAGAGAATATTAAAACTAAGAAGTATTGTACTAACAGCTTTGACACACCATGGGTTGTTGTGCCAATGAAGAAGAAGTATTGCGCTAAAAATAAAACCCTAATTTCTAAAAAAAATCACATAAACAAATTATAAACTGAAATTCAATCTTTTTTTTCTCTTTTGCCAGCTCATCGATTACATCGTTTATGTCAATTTCAATATTTCGATGAATATTTAATTAAACTGAACCAGAGAAATCCATCAATCCATCTCCATCAATAAATTTAGGCGTGATAATAAAATTCACATTGATAAGAAAAACGTTGATTATTGAAATACTAAACATATAACAAAAAACAATTAGATCGAAGACCGATTTATTTATGTTAAATTGTAATAATGATATAAATTTTCTAGCGATTTGAACACTAAAAAATCTAAATATTACTTTACTACCATATCGGGTTCTTTTGTTTTATTCTGAGATTTTCTTAGAACTATGAGCTGTCATTTTGAAATAAATCTTTAAAAGGATAAAAAAAAAAAAAAAAAAAAATATGATTTATTGTTTCAAACTGCTTTTGACATTTTATTTAGAAGAAAAGATACATCCACTTGATTTCTTTAATTCGTATACAGATAATTAATAACACGTATTTCAAAAAGCATAACAAAGCATCTATTGAACCAAATCTGGTTCGCTCAGTGAAAGCTAGTTTCTTTGATACTGATCTAAACAAGTCGGAAGAAACGAGTCTAAGATTTATTGACTGTTAAGGTCAAAAGGTCTCCCTCTCTTTTTTCTTGTTTAGGACGGCAAAGGTATTTGAAATTGGCAAATCCCGACCAATTTTCAAGAGTTAGGGGGAATTTTTCACCGATCGTTGAACACTTAACTGCGAAATCTGCTGGTAAGTTCAACATGAATTGCTGGCACTTACAGTTACAAGTCAAATTTAATTATAATCGGTGATACGATTATTATGGGTATCGGTGAAATAAAACATGAATTTCAAAGTTTGTAAGCATAACCAGGAATATTGGTGTAAAATTTACTGCTTTTGAAATTTTTTGTCTAAATTGGTGGAAGGTAATTATTATTTTCCTTTCTACTTGATTGTATTGAATACTTATATCGAAAATACTTTAATATTTGCAGATTTATTATTTCCGCTGTTTTGAATTTTAATTTATTCATCGGTATTTGATTTAATTATTATTTTTAAAAAAAAGGCAACAATAAAATTCTTTTTTAGTTGTAGATTTTTTTGATACGAATTAAAAAGATCTTTGAATAATCCAAAATTTTAACTTTTTTGGATACTTGTAGAAGTAAACTGTAATCATTCACACACAGATACACTATGTTCCGAAACATGATATTCTTAAAAGAATAAGGTATTTTAATTTTAATAATTAATTAAATTATAAAAACAATAAAGAATCTACTTTTCCTTAATACTATCAATGTATTGTTACAATTAATTTTGATATTAATGTATTTTTGACATTAAATGTAAATGAGTTAAAGTTTTTAAGAACATTGTTTGTAAAAATAAACAAATATTTAACGATTCTCTTAATAAAGAATCTATTCGAAACTATCATTGTATTGAACTAATTTTTTTTTCAGTTCCTTGAAAAAGCAAAGTCATTTTGATAGTTTTGAAATATGAGAAATAAATAACACTGCAAGATATTTTATATTGTAAAGAAAGCATAGCCTTACAACCTCTCAGATTCTCAAATAAATAAATTTAAATATAAACATTCCCCATTATAGACAAAGACATTCATTTTAAAATGTCTCTGCAATTTTTGATGTTTTTATAAGTATATGAAAAAAACTGATATAATTTAAGCACTTCAGGGACATTTTTTTTAAAGCGGAAAAAAATTACTTTTGTTTGATTACTTTCTATTAATTCTATGACAACCACAGCAATTTACAACGTCAGAAATTTTTTGAAAACATTGAATATATGTGGCTATTTATAATTTCTATTCCTTTATTAATATTACATATTCATTTTTAAAATTAGCGCTCTATTTGATATATATTAAATCATGCATATTTAATTTATATATATTATATGTTATTTTATTTATCAGATATTAAAAAACATTTTTAAATAATCAAACAAATTTAAGACAACAGTACAAGATGAAAACCGTACAATAAGAAAAACCATTTTATCATGTAAAATACGATATTTATTATTAGTGCTAGCGTGCTAGCATTTAACGAGTTATTTGTCTTCAATGTTGATGGAAATAATTCATCTTTGTTGTAGTAAATAATTCTGAAGCAGTTTTTCTTTTCTTTCCTATAAATTAACTTTTAATTAAAAACTTAACGTGCTACACATATGTGCTAATATCCATGAAAAAGCATTACGTTTGTTGAATAAATTTTAATTTGAGCTCATTTTACGATAAGAAAGAACAATAACTAGCTAAACAAACTATTGTATTATTTAATTACTGAATTTTCCATCAGTTATTAAGACACCTAAGAATACTAACACTGAAGTAATAAATCCCAGAACAATAATATTTTACTGACTAAATCAGTTATTTCATTCCTTCATACAAAATTCATGTAGCGAAACCAGTGTGCTCGTCAAGCATGGAACTTCGTTAATTTGTTCAGGGAAAGTGTTTTTTTTGGCATGGAGCCAGCCAGCTAGCTATTCTACCTTCTATTCTGCAGATCTCGAGATTTACCATAAAGGGATATTCCATCGGGAAAAAGCAGAACTTAGAGGGAAAAAATAAGTCTAAGCTGCGTAAGATGCTAATGTCTATTAATATTAATTTATTATTCTGTGCAGGACTTTCAGAAAAGATTTCCAACTTCATACCACGCAGATCCAGAGATAAGAAAACTTTGAAAATGTAGAATGTTCTGAATAAAATTTACTGGGAGTCATTCCGGTAATTTTTAGACAAAAGTTTGTACCAACACGCTACGAGAACTCTACATGATGGTTAAATAAATAAGAAATCAAATCTGAATTGCTAAATCCCGTTACTTTTAAATGAAAGTTACGTACAGTCAGTCTTATATGAAAATCTTCGACAAAATTGAGAATTTGGTGGATAAAAAGAGATATTAACTACTACAAATGAACATAACACTATGTTATAAGTATCACAATGGCAGCTTATATCTTAATTATTTAAATTTACTAAAATTAGACTGATATTTTAATATTTCTTTAAAATCATCAAAGTGCCCATTTTACCTTCTTAGCTAAATTATGATTGGGGGTATATTTTTTTGCAAGCTGAATAGTTTTTGAAGGACACATTTTTAAAAATATTAAAAATAAAATCCCTTTGGGACACCTTATGTATATATATATATATTAAAAACAAGTGTATGATGAAAATTTGAAAGTATTTATCGATCTATAAGTAATAAGACGTAACTATGTAAAAAAATTGAGAAAAGAAAAGCAGACTAAAATATTCTTCCCTAAAAGTTGATGCTGAAAATAATATCATATATTACTCACTTCTTTAAAGAACTGATGTATATATTAAAATATGGAAGGGATATCATTAGAAATCCTAATGGTAAAGCTCATTATTTTTAAAATATTTCATTTTTTCTCTATGAAATATTGGAAGAAAATATTTTAAATACAAATTAAAAATTATGTTTTTAGTATTTTCTCTAATATATCCCCAAAAGAAATTATTATATTTAAAACCAAACATAGAAAAAGAATTTTGAGAAACAAACATTTTATATTTTGAAGGCTCAACTACGGAAAATTTCGATGTTTTATAAAGTTAATTTTGTTCATGTGAATAATTTGCAATAACAGTTCATATGAATACAGAAAAGATAATGCAATAACAGTTCATATGAATACAGAAAGATAATGCAATAACAGTTCATGTGAATACAGAAAGATAATGCAATAACAGTTCATATGAATACAGAAAGATAATGCAATAAAACAGTTCATGTGGAAATGAAAGAAATGCCACGTTAAATATTTTCGCTAAAGACAAAAAGAATGCCATCAATTCATCTCAAATATTTTATTTCCTCTACTAAATTTTTTGTCAGTTTTTTTCAGAATCGTGTATATTAATTTTGTTTTGTTTTTAATATGCTGTTAATCATTTTATGGACACTTCAAAATAAAATTATATTGAATGATTTATGAGTTCATACCAAATGAGTTTATAGCTAAATAAAAATTTGAAATATTTCTAAAAGTAAAATATTTATTATTAATCTATTTTGCAAAATAACTTAATCTATGTAGGTATTAAAATTAATCATTAACTAGTTTTTCTTTCTTCTTTTTGCATTTAAAATTCAGCATGATTTTTGAATCATTAAAAATATCTATCATGAAAAGAAATATTATATTCCATTTTACATTTAAAACGAGATTTAAAAAGGTTTACTACCAAGTACGTAAAATTCTAATTTATTGTACGAAAAAATATTTAACTGATCAGTTTACACCTAAAAATATTTACAGTAATTCAGCAGAAATTAATCCTTATTAAAATATTTTTACTTATATAAAGTTAATGAATGTTGTTGAAGTATATATAATTAAAAATTTACCCAATTTTTTATGCAGTATCCGAAATTTTTAATTACAGATTGCAAACATGACAGCTTTATATAATCTGTCAGTTCTTGTCCTTATAACTGAAAACAACGTGGTAATAATACCCTCATGTCCTGAAATTAAGCAGAAATGTTTCATAGTAGAAATCAGAGAATATCTAGTGTAAATGACTCCTTCCTGACAATCCCAGTAATGGTAATAATAATACGAAGCGCTTTCAGGAGGAAATTGTCTCCTGTAAACCTGTTATTAGTTGGTAGACCCTAATGATACAGTGTACCCTCCAATTAAACTGAGCAACTTCCAATCACTAGAAAAGATATCTAGACGTAGAAACAGTTGGTTAATTTGTCAAACTGGATGCACAAGTAATGATAAGTTTATACCCCTAGCATTAAATTCAGTATTGAAGAGTTTAATAGTGTGTATCAAAAACTACATAAAAGCTTTTCATGAAAAAATGGCCTTTGTTTAAAATTTAATTCAAAAATTTATAATTTGAGTAATAAAATGAGATGATTCATGATAGATATTATTTAAATATTAAATTAATAATACAAATAATGTTCATACGCAAAATTATTAATACTTTATCAGGGATCTGGAAGAATTACTAAATGCATATTTTAAAAAATCAATTAACGATACATTTATTAATTTTTCAATCGATGATTACACTTTTTAATGCTAGCATTATCAAACCTAAAAGAATAATTATGATTGAACAGATAATTTTTTTATTTTATTTATTTATTTAAAGAATAAAACAAAACTATTTAAGAGGAATCATATGTTAAAACAAAATTTAGCTACCATATTGCTGCACAATACGCGTTAATAACACTGATTCCAATAATTGGTTAAAAAGAACGACTAAATTAAATTAAAACTATATTGTTCTTCATTTTATAGCATTTAATTAAAATGTATGTACTTTTAATGAACAAAATATTTAAAACAAAAAAGTTATCATAAAACATTTCAGGTAGACAGGTGGCAAGAAACCAATGTGATAGATTTGCATTCAAATTCTAAACTTTTTCATTCAAAAATCAAACTTTTTCCAAAAAATTGTAAACTTTAGAACGCGATAACCATTTTAAAAGCGCCGCTGGCTATTTCGAGCTCAACAATCGGGTGTATTTCGAGTTAGTGATAACCATCTGGACACTTTCCTCAGATACTGCTCCATGTCCCACAGATAGGCCCCAGAATTCTATCTAAAATTCAAGCTTCCACTGTGCAAAACTATTTCTCAGCATTCGGAGCATGAACGGAAAACTCTTGAGAAACAGGAAAAGATGAGCGGTAAGAAATATAATTTTAAGAGGCGGAAAAAAAAAAGCGAACTCGCAGCAGAAGAAAACGAATAAACGATAGCGCTCCTACGATAACCTAGGGATCGCAGTCCATTTCTTCACTCCAACTTTGCGCTTTGGGCATTTTGCAAAATCATTCTTCTTTTTCTCCGTTTCTCTTTACTCTCAGCATCCTGCTCTTCTGCATCATCTATTTCCATCCCTCCGAGATTTAAAGAGGTAAGAGATGCAAGATGCAGTAAGATCAAGTTCGACACAAACTTGGATCTTTCTCATCATTTATCTTACTCCCTCTGGGGCCATATAATTTACCAATGTTACTCCAAACCTACAAAATTCATTTATATTATTTCTATTCAGTGTTGTTAAGGTAAAGCATTATGGAAGAGCAGCTGATTTTTTTTTTTTTTTTTTTTTTTTTTGATGAAAAAGAAAGGAGTAAATCTAACCCCATCTGTCAACGTAGCTACAGAAAATTGAAATAAGGCCATTCATATTATTCTTTCACACAAAATTTTTTAATTAAATTCAAAATATTTTTCTTGTTTATTTGATTATCGGGCATTCCTTTCTTTCTATCTCTTTTTAACTACAATTTCTTGTATTTATTTCTGTACTTAAAAAGTATGTTTAATTAATATTTACAGTTATAAATCAATGCTTTTTTTCTTTCAAAGATTTAATTTGTTGAGAGTAGATTTATGTTTGTAATAAAAACAAATCTTCAAATTTAATTTACTTCAAATATGCGATATTTTCAATTTGTTATAATTAATATTAAATTTATAAAGAGAACCCTGACTCATAAAAAGAATGTTTTCAAAAAGCTTTTAAACTAAGGATTTTTGAATAAATATGATTTGGAAAAGAATTTTCTCCTTTCAAAAAAACAATGCTATCTTTCCATAATTTAAGATACTGTGGAAGAAGAATTACGGATTTAAAAATTTTAAACTAATTTTTTATTTAAGATACTTATTTTCTTCGTACTTTTAACCAAGCTTTATTTTATAATTGGTAATTTTTATAATTTCAATAAATTGA